>CAJNIZ010000235.1:0-10926 GCA_905231905.1 Symbiodinium pilosum | reverse complement strand
GGTTTAAGGTTTAGGGTTAGGGTGTGGGTGTATGAAATCCTATGAACAAAGGGAGAATATCATCTTAAGAGTGGGCTCCCGGAGCTTAGGGCCTTGAACTCTTGGAGTTTCGAGGCTTAAGTTTACGGAATCTAGCGTTTTGGGCTTGGTAGTTTTACCCTCTTGAGATTAGGGGGAGTTCTGTGAATTTAAGGGGCCAAAGGCCAGGACTTCAGGTTTTGGGTACAATTTCGGCTGTTGCGTGAACGAATGCAGAGCTAATTTGTCAGCTGCCTTCGCTTGTGGGACTGAGATTGAGGGACCTCGAACTTTCCATGCTTTCACAAAAAACCAGACTGCCAGATCGCTAAACACCAAACCCCTTAACTTCCTCTGACGCTGGCATGTACAGCAATCCCCGCAGGCCTCTGATACAAATGTAAAGTTTGAATAGTGTAGGGCTCACTGTGACACATGTTTTTGATTCCAATCGGTCACCTTCCACCCACCTCGGACCCCTTCGTAAGTACGAGCGATGCTAGAAAAGTGCGAAGGAGAACATAAATAGCACGTTACTACTGGCGAGCATCCTAGCCAGGACCGTGCAACCATCAAACCCTCGAGTCCACACCCAACTTCCTCCAAACCTGAGCCCTAAACCCTACTCATTGCGCTATACCCCCATAAACCCGCCATCCGAAACCCTACACCCTAAGCCCTACACCCTAAACCCTAGACCTGTTTTTTGGAGACCCTGCACCGTCCATCTCAATTTCCGAGGCCCAGGCTCGTGCCTGTCAATGTAGACCTTCTGGCTTAGCACGCCTCATTGATTGTTTGAGGTTTAGGGTTCAGGGTTTGGGTTTTGGTAGGGCTTAGGGCTTAGGACTCAGGGTTCGAGTGACGGGTGGTGTATGTGGCAAAGGAAGTCACGGGAAGCTCTGAAGCTCAAGATGTGAAACTGTGAAATGGAGGACCACTGGTTAAAGCTCAAGCCCTGAAGTCCTGAGGCCCTAAAGTAATTCTCTACGGCTCTGAAGCTCTAAGCCCCAAAAAACCTGTGGCCCTAACCCTAAGGGCCAGGGCTCCACAGATTCGCAATTCGGTTGGAAAGAGCTTGTGTGGGGAGTTGTTACCCGGCTTTTCAAGCTCCCTAGCCTACCTACCTCTGCCATGTGCAAGGAGTACCCAACCAGGATCCCCCACACAAACTTCGAGCCCAAGAACATCAGAATTGGATTTACCCCATAGATCCAGAACATGACACAGCCTGCTTTCTAGAAGACGCTCCCAAAACAGATGCATCCCACGTCAGAAAAGCGGCTCTGGGAGACCACGTAGATGACGAAGGTTACCAGCGTCCATAGGCGGTCCAGCAGGAAATACCTCATCACCTGGGGGCGTAACCCTAAACCCGGAACGTTGTTACACACGTCAGGTTCTGAGTTCCTGCTCAAGCACGAAGAAGCAGACTATGGCTATCCTATCCCTGCAACCTAAACTCTTAACCTGGAAGTCCCACTGAGAATCCTGACCAGATCCGACACCCTGACTTCCCTACAGGAGTCCAGAGTGTGGCTCACGTAGACAAGGGAAAGTGCATTGCAACCACCTGTGAAATCCATGCTAGTTGGTGTTGCCATGGCGCTTCGTGTGCGAATCTAGAAGACGTTGGAGCTGTAGTGTCTAAACTCCTAATATCCCCCTTATAACTCCTATAGTAGTCTCCTTTTTGGCTCCCTTTAAGGAATGCAGATAAAAGCTCGTATGTTGAATAGATGGTTTTGCCATGGTTGGACCATGAAGGCTTAGCTTGACTGCTGAGCTCCCTACACCAAAACGACTACTCTTGCAACTTTCGTACGATCTTATCTGGCCTTTGGTTAGCTGGGAATGAAGGAATGGAAAAGAAAATGGAAACTACTATGATGGGGTATATAGGGACTACTACAAGGATCCATTCCTTCTTTCCTAGCTAACCAAAGGTAAGTTCTGAACCCCTATGGGCTTATCTTTATTCACTCAGCTACAAAGTAAAAAGAAATGTCCGGATGCTAAGATCCTACCAGATGCTTTGTTGTGAGCATTGCGTTCCGCTTCCTGATCCTCAATAGCTTGACACCGCATGGATCTCGCTTTAATTTGCTAGGACAGGCAGATTGCTGAAGCTTCTCGTGTTGAAGCACACCGCCTAATGCAAAACATTCCACCCTGCCGAAATGCCGATACTTAACAGGTGACTGCACCCATAACTCATGGATTCCCTCTGCCACCCCCCCTCCCAGGTTCCCTCTATTAAACTAAATCCTATTAAGGTAGATCCATGGGGGTGCTGGGGCGTGCTGGGGTAACCCATGAGCAGATCGGCAACCAAAATTACGAATTGGTTTGCTGCACAAACACCAAAATCGGGTTACAATTACCGCTAGTTCCCTACAAACCCACCTCCTTGTCTCAGAAAGCAAGAAAGCGGTTTGGTCTATTTATGACAACCCTTCCCATTACAGGGTTGGGCGTTGCTTGGGAAGGGAGCCATTACACCCTGTAGCCCAGACCCTCTGATCCCTACATCTATGACCCCAAGCCCCAAAGCTAAAACTCCCAACCCTAAACGTGCATGAGTAAACACAGCAAGGATGCCAGCTTCTCCCATATTAGGTCCAGGGTAAAGACCAAAATGGGATGCGTGATTGTTCGCGGATCGCGGAACCTCCGAGGGCAAGGTGGAAGGTTTAAGGCCCAAGGTTCGCGTCAGAATTTAGGGTTTGGGAAGGATTCAAGTTTTAGGGTTTAGGGTTTGAAGCTTAGGGTTTGTGAAGGGTTTGAGGTTTAGGGTTTACGGTTTAGAGTCTGAAGTTTAGGGTTTGTGAATTCAACATCACGGCCTGACTAGTTCGCGAGACATTGAGGCCCAAAGTAATTGCTTGTGCTAGAGGGCACCGAGGGCGTGACAAGGTGTTTCTCAGAATCATGGGGCATTTTGCGCTGATCCTTGCACCGAAAATCCTACTGTTTGGCCGGGTATAGACCGAGGACACACGTGCTGACAAATTCTGATGCTTAAGATAATGAGAGATGAAACGCGGGTTAAGTTCTGCGTATGTACTGGATAGGCTTGGCAATGGCACACCTACCTTCACCACTCGACAGATGAGACCAGTTGAGCTTTGCTGTTGTTTACCTAGTGGGTGCTCTTCTTCGGTTGAAGATGAGTAACGTGAACTGAAGTTGAGAACAATCTCAGCTAAGATCTTATGCCAGGGTCTCAGCTAAGATCTTATGCCAGGGTCCCGACCTTAGGCAGATCCTAACAAAGTAGAAGAGGACTCCCACCCAAGCCCCAGGCCCCAAACTCCAAGCCCTATACCTTTCAGCTGAAATCATGTGCAACAAACCTTCGACCTTCAATAAAAAATCCCTTGGCAATCGGTCCGAGGAACTGGATAAACGATTTCATGGAGCGAGACAACGTCCTTAACTTCCAAAGGATTGGCAAATGAAAGCATGACATGGAGAGTGGATTCGACTATGATTTTACAGGAATTGTAAAGCATGGGCCCGAAGACTTGGAACAAGGTCTCGGGGCACATTGCCTTTTATTGTAAAACGACAGGGGTGCCCCGTTTTCATCTGCAGAACCCATGCATAGGGACCCCAAAATGGGATTTCTCAATGTTGCGAATTGAGCCTGTTGCTGCGGTGCTCAATGCGAGTAATCAAGGAGACCTTTCAATGCAAGACAACTCTAACTGTAGGAAAAATTATGGCCTACTTCCTTATGGTTCAGGGTTGGGCAATTGGGCTGAAAAGTTTAGTCTAGGGCTTAGGGTTTAGGCTTTCGGATTCAGGGCTCCACGTGTATGGTTTAGGGCTGCGCCCCCGGAGCCCTTAACTGGCTTGTCCGCCTGCGTTAGGCTCAGCAAAACAGGTTTTGCACAGTCACTGTGGAAACCATGCTCTTCCCGACCTGTAGGATGCAACAGTAGATATACAGGGGGAGTTCCCATAAATTGGGAGCCCTAATACTGACCCCAATACTATAACCCTTATTGTAGCGACTGCCAAAAAGAAAGCCTTGTTTTTTCCCTAAAACTCCACATGTATGTGTCACAGTCCACCTTGTCCAACATGCAGGAGACACCACCTGAACACTGAACCTAATCCGTCTTCAGCCCTTCAGGTTTTTGGGGGTGGACACTGCACTTTTGAGCGATTGACAAAGTATCTCTTCTGAAGGTATCAGAAGAAAGGTCGTGATATGGATTTGAAAGAATGCTATTATGTGGCGCACAGGCTCATCAAACAATCCCTTGTAGAGCCCAGCATCTGTGATTCGTCCTGATCCTGTAGCAGATGCTCCAGGTAGTAGATCACAGGCCGATATCCATCCTGTGTTGTCTTACAACTACCACTGCGAATAGTCATAATACTATTGCCCTCCTTCTGTTCTTCTATGATTAAGAGTATTACTACTAATACATTTCATGCGCTTATTATATGTATTACTACTACAAAGCTTATTGACAGTATTCCTAGAAATTGCTGTTACAATGCGGCGGGTATCTTGAACCTTCACGTTGTTTATTGGCTCGTTAAGATGGTCTGCCAAATTATGCCATCTGAGCTATAATCTAAACTCCCAATATCCCCCTCATTAGCCTCTATAGTCCCCTATTTCATCCCCTACATAACCCCCCCCCCTATTGAGTTTAGATTATGGCTCATCTGAGCTTTCTTCACTACACCCTTGCTGCTTGAAGGAAAGAAGGGCCCTGACATGAGCTAAAGCCAGGTTTTCTTGCTGCTGAACCCTGCACCCTAAACCTCATCCAGAAGCTTTCTTCTTAAGACCAACAACCTTGTTCGAAATAACTCGATCTTCTGGACCCTGATGGGCCTTGCAACAAGAATCTTCAACAGCCTCAGGCAATCCCATTAAAGATTCAGTTGCTGGCTGAGGGTTGAGGTTTGGGTTCCTCCAAATTTCCTCCAATAGAACCCTTCAAAGGTACTCCCATGGCCCATAATGCATGTCCAATCCTAATCCGTCTGGCGTCCCCAAGAATATCCCAATTTTTGTAATAAAAAAACACATAGATCGTTCAACCCCCATAGCCTGAATCCTAAACCCAAAACCCTAAATTCTGAACCCTAAACCCTAAATGTACGACTAAAAGCCTGGGTCTTGTGGGACCGCCAGATAAGACCGTCCAGGAAATCCTGGTGAGTGATTTGGGTGTCGAGGCTTGAGGATGCCAGCTAGGGTTCGGGTTCAGGGTTCAGGGTTTAGGGTTCGGGGTTTAGGGTTCGGGGTTTAGGGTTTAGGGAGCCATAGTCTACACTCCTAGTATCCCCCTTGATACCCTCTGTCATACTCCCCTCTGTAACCTTCCTTCAAGTAGTTTAGACTATAGTTCATACAACGGTACATCGGGGAACGAAAGAAAAAGCGGAGACTACTCTATCATTCCAGCATCCCATCCCCTCCCTTAATGATAAACCTAACCCACCCCCATCCCCCCCCCAAAAAAAAAATGTCAAATATATTACCGTACTAGGGATGGTATCCATTATAGGGTGGTGGGGAGGCTTACTGTTTGGGGGGAGGTTATTACTCAGGCACTAGGCTTTAGCATCGCGGGCTTGGGGGCTTAAGGGGACACGGTAAACGAATGAAGATCTGAGATTAGGGTGCAGGGTTGAAGGTTTAGGGGTTCAGGGTTTTGGGGTTTCGGGTTTGAGCTTAGGGGCTTGCTGCTTAGGGTTTAGGAGTTTAGGGTTTAGGGGTTTGGGGCTTAAAAGTTTAGGGTTGTTACGGGTTGGGGGTTTCGGGCAGAACATTGCAGACTGCATTTGTTGTCTTAAAGCGAATCTGGGGATGAACACCCCACTTGCAGCAATGCTTACACATGAGTGCCTCCAAAAACATGTATCCGCCTTATATACCACAATCCTAATTGTAGGTGCCCTGCAAAGTAGACGCCCTAATTTTTGGAGACCTTGAAATCTAAAGTCCCACTCGTGTTCCACGCAAGCGGGGCTTGCCTTCCACCTGTTTCGGTGCGCCTTCAGCAAAAGATCTGTCAATCTACTTTGATTAGATGCATGGAAATTCAAATGGAAAGGAGCATGGAAAATGAATTGGAGACCGGGCTTATGTAGAACCTATTGGTACCTTCAAAAAGACATGGGGCATGGAACTATCAGTCGCCCTTAGCCGATACTCACCACAGCAAGATCCACGATGGAGTTGCTGCCAATTCCTGTGGGTAACCCGAACCTTGAATATCAAAACTTAGAGACCGAAACTCTTACATTCCAGCCCCTATCCTGAATCCTGATGCTGCAACGGACCTAAACCCTCCACACTCAATCCAAAACAGGTCCTAAACGCTGAAGCAATCCTCAACCCCAAGATCTCTGCCAATCCAAAACAGGTCCTAAACGCTGAAGCAGTCCTCAACCCCAAGATCTCTGCACCCTAGAACCCCCAGACTCCAAACATTGAACATCTGCCACCTGGCCTTTGCAAGGTTCGGTGCTTCGCGCAAGAGATTGTCCACGAGGTCAGGTTGCAACCTGGCACAGGTCCAAACTCACTCCAAGACCTTGAAACCCTAAACTGGGTTGCTGTTAAGAAGCTGAAATTAAGTTACTATAGGGTTTAGGGTTGAGGGCTATGATGGAAAATCAAATGGAAAAGAAAATTTAAAATGAAATGGAAACTGGGGGAATATAGTGATTCAAGGAACTGAATTTAAGTTATTGTATTGAAAAACCAAATGAATTCCTATGTATAACCATTATGGTAACTTAAGTTAGGTTCCTTAACAGCAACCCAGTAAACCATTAGCACCGAAACCTGAAACCCTCAAGCCATTACAAACTTGAACCCTTAAGCCCTCGAACCCTTAGACCCTTATGGACTCTAATTAACGTGTCGACATTGGCTCTGGACCCATACAAGGGCAACCTTGTGACACGTAGATATGAGTCATTGACCCGAAACCCTAAACCCTGAACCCAAGACACAGGAAACCTGTTCGAAGATAACCTACAGACAACGGAGCGGCTGGCACTCCCTAGCTAAACCTGCTAGAGATGTCCAAAGTAGGGTTTCGGGTTTGGGGCTGTAGGATTTAGGGTTTGAGATGGTTTAGGGCTTTGGGGTTTAGGGTTTAGGGTGGGGTCTTGGGGACGACTTTCCATGCATAGTGGCACAGTGGCATCTCCAACCGCATCCCAATCCCAGACCCCCTACAGCCTTAAACCTTGACAAGCCCAAACCATGTGGACCTTGCGAACCCCGAAAAACTGAATTTCCATCAGGGATGCGCGAGACAATTAGACATCTCACGAGTGTTGGGACTCCAATCCCTAAACCCTGAACGCTACTGCTAGGCTGCAGACTTGTCCAAAATGATCCGGGGTCGCAAATGCCTGAAACAATGTGCCCTCAGGCCTTTACACCACACCGTGTCCCCCTACGACCCTTCAGCATTGGCCTGAACAGCTCATCCGCCCCGTAATAGTACCTGTCCCTATCCTTGGACACAAGCCGTTGGAATTTGGGGGCTCAGGCGTGTAGAGCTTCTAGGTTTGAGGTGTAATGTTTGGGGCTTGCTAGAGATCTAGGGCGTCAAAGAACCGCAACGTTGATAGTGCTAACGGCCTCATAAACCGACTTAACCCTTGCACAGAACAGTTCCTGCATGCGTACGAAAGCATCCAGGATCCTCTACATCCATGCTTGTCCAAAACCCTAGACCAAAAAAAAGAAATCCTTTTTTTGCTTTGTTGGTGTGCGGCCTTGTGGCTGGAGTGCTGAGTTTAAAAGTACAGTGCTAGCCAGCGAATTTGAGCTCTGGCAAACAAGGTGTTTTGGCACGATTTCTGGAGAACATTTGCATTTGCCAAACACGCGTTGGCAACAAAATGTGTGATTCAAGCAGTGTGCAATTGCTAAGGACAAAGTCAATGTACATGTCTATGTATATGCATCTGTATACGCACGGGCATATGAATATGTATGGGCGCACGTAAATGCATCAGTATGTGTATAGGCGTATGTGTGTATAGGTGAACTTATATGTGTGTGTATGTGAACATCCCAGTTGAGCCACAGTCTAAACTCCAAGTGTCCCTTAATAACCCCTAAAGTATTCCCCTCTATAATCCCGTATATAATCCCCCTTTAAGGAGTTCAGACCCCAAACCCTCCACCCTAAACCCTATACAACACCCCCTTCAAGGAGCTTCGACCCTAAACCCTAGACCCTATACAATCCCCTTTAAAGGAGTGGCTCACTTACCTTTTCAAACTGCGAACCAAGCGGCGGCCCGGATGGTCAAAATGTCTTGCAGGATCGTCTTCGCCGCTCCGTGGCAACCACTCCTGTACCATCCCATAGGCTTTGGGATCGAGGATTTAAGTGTTTCCCCAATTCCTGAACCCCAAATCCTCGGGCAGAAAGTAACAGCAGGGAACTTCCCCTGACCCTAAATCCTAAACCCTAAACCTATATGATCCCTAGAAGCTCCTAAACGCGCCTTGAAGGAAACACGCCTTAACCTAGATAACCCCTGCATCAACCACTGTATCCCCTAACCCCTAAACCCTCAGCCCTAGACCCTGAAAAAAAAAACAACAACAACAACAAAGCCTGCCTTAACGCCCAGTAAAGCGGACTGATGGACTGGCTACCCACGCGGACCCGCAGCTGCCAGTTCACCCGCTGCGCCTCGTGGGATTTGAGGTTTGTTTTGGGTTTGGGATTTAGGACTTAAAGTTTCGGGTTAAGGGTTTAGGGCTTAGGGCCCAGGGGGAAGTGGTAGGTCAGATGAAAATTATAGGGAAAGTACCGTTCTGTTTAGGATATAAGGCTGAAGGGTGATGGAGAATCAAGCGTAAGAAAAAAGGAAAAGAACATGGAAACGGGGGTTACAGATGGGGTAGATAAGGATTCTCAAGTTTAGGAATTGATTTAGTGTTTCGGGCTTAGCATTCAGGATGAAGGTTTAAGGCCTGAAGTAGTTTAGGGTTTCGCTCGTTGGAGTTTGCAGGGTTGGGGCACACGAATATTGGTTCAGTCATAATTATTGCTTTTGGGGTTTGGTGGTATGGTTTCGGGTTGCGGAGGTATGGGTTGGGTCTGGGGCTTAAGGTTTAGGGTTTA
Organism: Symbiodinium pilosum; assembly: GCA_905231905.1. NCBI lineage: Eukaryota > Dinophyceae > Suessiales > Symbiodiniaceae > Symbiodinium > Symbiodinium pilosum. The sequence goes on along the minus strand of CAJNIZ010000235.1, from coordinate 1,771 downwards.
GGGTTTAAGGTTTAGGGTTGAGGTTTTTGGGTTTAGGGTTTGGAGTTTAAGCAGAGCCGGATCAAGACACAAGCAAACCCCAGAACCTTGCGGCTCCCTTTCCGGCAACCACCCAAATCTCAAGTTCGATACTCAGCCGCTCTAGACCTCCCAGCACTATACCAGGCTACAACCCTGACGTGTCAGCCGCAATCCGCAGACCCTGAACCCCTGAACAAACTGCAACAAACCAATCCAAAGAGGCAAGTGGGATCAGGCATTTCCTTTTCTGTCGTCCAGCCGAAACCCCGGGCCTCAACCTTCGCCCTAGATCATGTTTCCCATGTTTCCTCAACATAAACGTTGCAAACATCCTGTCTGCAGACTCTGAGGAATGCTCAACTAACTTCCCTCCCTAAATCCATATCAACTTTTAACACGGTACACAATACACACCCTCACGCCTGAACGTCCCTGTCCTGCAACACGAAACCCATAAACCTTCAACCCTGAAGCCTATACCCCAGGCTTCCACCAGGCTACACGCGGGGCATCGCGGAGGGCGCGACGCAGGCGCTGAGAGTCATCTGCATGAATTGCCTGCCTTTGAGGCTCACTGTGTGGTAAGGGGGATTCCGGAGCTAAAGTCTAGGGTTTAGGGTTTAGGGTGTACACCCGAGTAGGGTTTAGGGTTTAGGGCTTGGGTTCAGAAGTAGAGTCAGCATATACAATAGGAGCGTAGACCTCGGGAGAACCCAGTGTAAAAGAAAATTGAAAACACACGGAAGTTGGGTTTATACAGGGGTTTGGAGAGATTGTAGGGCCAGAGGCCTAAATAACTGGAACGAGAACGGTACATTCTACATGTAAAAAGGTTAGATTTGGATGGGCAATATATTAATAAGCATTCAAGCTCCTATATTGAAGTGGAGGAGGGCTCTTCGGACTTCTTGGCCCCTATCCAGTGTGTGTTTGCCACAGTCAAACTCCCCGCAAAGGAAAATGCAAGTCATTCGGGAAGCACTGCTGAGGGCTTCTAATGTTCACATACCATTAATAAACGGGGTGACAAGACGATTTTCCCGCCGGGCCAGAAAAACTCTGGAAGATTATTACTTTTGCTTTGTCACAAATTCGGAGCCCGAAAACCTACAAGCAGGTTCCATCGGCAATAAAGAGCCGGTGACAATAGCAGTACTGTTCGCCCTGAACTATCTCGGCTTTAAAGCAAGCTTTGGGCAGTATTATTGTCAGGTTAACATGGCAGAACATTGAAAGGCTATCATAGAGCCCTCCGCAATCCTGCCTGCGCATTCGGTATTTCATAGATCTGTTGGGATTTTTGGCTGGGGGCAGCCTACTGGAATTGATGGAAAATTCAGAGCTGATGCTTGTTTTAGAAGCTCCTTCTTCCTCCTTGACCTGACGGCCTTATGTGTGTGAAGGGTTCATCCTGCGCAACTAAAACCTAGGCCGCCTAAGCTGGGCACCCCCAGAGCCTTGCGTCATGACCGACCACCACAACCATCACAACGTAGTGGAGCCCCATGACGGAGTCAGTACACTGGCTGCGCATACGCGTGCACCCACCCAATCAAGCTCAGCTACATCACGGCGGTCGATCCCTCTGAGATGGTACGCATTAAAATCCGCGCCACCAATCCTTCGTGGCGAACAGCTGTCGTTTTGGAAGCTTCTCAAAATGGGGGGTGCCCTCAGGGACCTACAAAAGGGTTACAGGGATGTACTGGGTTTAGGGATTAGGGTTTACGGATTGGAGTTTGGGGTCTCT
>CAJNIZ010000234.1:11367-24786 GCA_905231905.1 Symbiodinium pilosum | reverse complement strand
TGGCTTCCTGTTGAACAGTCTGGAATTTGAAGAAAAGCCTGCGCACAGTGGTATACTCTGTGAGGACTCACACAGCCTGCTTTGCTGGTCCCCAAGGACAGAATGTGCGTTTCGTCAGGGGTCACTCGGAGCCGTGTCACCGTAAACGTATTACGTCCTGAGACATTGGGACCCTCTTTGTTGCCCAAAAACCATCCCAAGGTTCAAGCACCACTGCTGAATAATCCCTAGCCACTGGGTTGCTGTTAAGGAAAGTATTATGGGCATTTTGTAATTATTGAGGTTTCCTTACTATAGCAGCTTGATTTAAGTTCCTGAACAGAGCAACTCAAGCAATGTATATGGTCTCCCTCAAGTAGATAGAGCATGGGGTATATGCGGATCTTATTATAATGTACCCAAAGCCATATTCTATCTACTTATTAAGGGGAACTGTAGGTGGAGGGGGGAATTGGCACAGTTGGCTTTGAGGGGCTGCCGAGGAGCCCGGCGAGCACGCCGCCCTGTTTCGGGCCTTGGGGCTGGGAAGTGGGGCTTGAACACCCGGGATATAGGAGCTCCATAAGGGTTATACAGGGGTATATAGGGTTTAGGAGCTAGTGTTTAAGGTTTCTAATTTTTTTGGAGGGGTGGGACCGTCTTGGGGGTCCCCGTAAGAAGGATCCAAGTATAATGAGGTCTATGTTGGGTCCCGCCCTTCTTGGGGAACTACCACATGTGGTTTTGGGCACATTGTCGCAACTCAGGGCAGGGAAACAGAGCACAAGGCTGCCATTATAAGAGCTGGAACAGCTGGTGCTTCAGCTGCCGCGTCAGTGAACACCCTACTGCTGCTGCACAGGGCTTAGGGTTCAGGGTTTAGGGGTTTAGGGTTTAGCGCTGTGACTGTGTAGCTGGCTGTTGGAGTGTCGCTCCTTGATCTTTATGTGTCTTGGCATGGCTCTTTGGCACAGGTCGCTGTATGTTCGCAACTTTTTGCAGGTGCTTCAAAAGCACCATCATTCTCACACCCCTGAGACATACATGAAGGGGGCATCATACATAGCTTCATAGTTCATACATTTCACAAGCAGTCCCAACATGAGCCATGTCCGAAAGCATAGAAGCCCGATGAGCCTAGCTGCAGGAAGTAGATTGCTCTGACAAATCTCCACAGTCATTCGATCCTACTCTGCAACCCCAACAACCCTCAATGAACGCGGTTGCAGCATTGGGCTCTTACACGCTGAATGGGCATGGACTATTGAAGAGCTTTGTGTAGCTGACCTAATCCCCATATCCCACACACACCCACAAACCTGAAGCAAGGGAATCGTATCTGGAGCCCTGAAACCCCATGGGAAGTGACTGACGCAACTCCCTGGCCATGACCCAGGATGGCCGCATGACAGTTTCCATAAAGAGGCGGCCCCAAAATAGTCCCTAATATACCAGAATGGGAGGGACCCCTGGTTTCCGAAAACCCCCCACATCCACCATTGCATGCCTAGCAGCGCTGCAGCGGGTTGCTGGCCGAATCCCCCGGTCGTGTCTGGAACTCTTCTCCCCTGCGGTGCAGCTCAAACACACGGAGAAGCAGGGGCTGCCGTGCGTAACCTCTAGATCTCGCTTTGATATTGTGGGTTTCAGAAAATTAGGGGTATCTTTTGGGGGTCCCCATAGTAAGGATGCTAGTGTGTTGGGATCTACATTGGGGTCCCCCCTGTTTTAGAAAACTGCTGTATCAGCTCATGGAGGGATGTTGAGGGGTCTGGGGGTAGCTTTTTGGCTATGCCATCTGCTCATGGATTGTTCTACCACCCCGAACTTGCTAGCTCCTGAGTCTCAATCTGAATCTCAAGCTTCAGAAAATGTATATTGGCATTGCGGAACGGCTATTTGCATAATTTAGCAAAACCCTTGCTGGATCGTGGGAAGAGCTGCGGGCCCTGATTCTGCTACATGTTGGACTATTCACTTCGACTGAATCCCTATTTAGCTCGCTATCCCTAACGTTGTAGCCCCAGCATGGGAAATCTTGGAAGTTTCAGGCCAGTCCTGGCATGAAATACAGGAACCAAGACTTCATTTCAAACAACTCCAAAAAAGCTTGAACTCCTCAAGCCGTACACTCCCTTAAACGCTAGGTGGACCCCCCACACGATAATGGTGACTATCAGGGATACTAGTGACTATATTAGGGTATACCATGACTAGAGGGTCCGTTTAGCCTAGACCCTATACACTTCAACACTTGGTATAAGAACACACCCCCAAACCCTAAACCGCTGCCATCGAAAAAAAGGGCCAGGACACCCCAACAACATCAGGGTAGTACTGGGATTATATGGGGATTGTACTGGGAGTATGCTGGCAGTTCTGGGGATTCTATGGATGCCATATAGGACCTACACAGGGGTTATACGGGGTTGTAGGGGATTTTGCCCCCCAAAATTGAGAATCAAATGGAAAACATCATGACACGTGAAATGCAAGCGGAAGCTGAAAGCTGGTAGAGACCATGCTTCTAGGGATATAGATATACATAATATATATACACATATAGGGTATTCTCCCCCAATAGTGGAAAATCACATGGAAAAGACCATGGCAAATGAAATGGCAACCCAAAGGTCCCTTCAAGAACTCCTGCCATGCCATGCGAGCTGTAGTCTAAACTCCGAGTATCCCCCAGAATAATCCCAACAAGAATCCGCCATATATAAACCCCCGTTAAGGAGTTAAGACAATAAACCCTAAACCCTGTATCATCCCTTATACAACCCTCTACAATGAGTTCAGATTACAGCTCATGTACCCTGCACCTCCGGGCCCACGGTGACTTTTCTCAGTTGCAACAAGAGCTTCACAGAATGCTGCTATGTGATCGTTTCCCTAAGTAATGGAACCCCAATACAGACCCCAAAATACCATAATCCTGATTCTTGCACCCCCAAAAAGGTACCCCTAATTTTGGGAAACTCCTATGTATGTTGCGGGGTTTAGGGAGTTTAGGCTCAAAAGGTTTTGTGAGCAGTTGTCTAAACTCCTAGTATCCCCCTTTATAACCCCATATTAGTCCCCTATATAACCCCCCCGTTAAGGAGTTTAGGCGATAGCTCATGTAGAGCTTCGGCGGTTTAAGCTTCAGAGATTCAAGGGTTTGGGAGGTTCAAGATTCTAGGACTGGGCTTTGCCTCGGGCTTCTGGCTTAGGAATTCAGGAGGTTGTGTAAGGAACAAACAAGGTTGCATGTCATTGTGTCAGGGGCATGCAAGAAATATGCTGCAGTTATGCTATGAGAACATCGAGGACAACGAGGGCCGTATTTGGAGTGTACCAAATTTCCCGTTCAGAGTTCCTGCTACGGCTTAGAAGAGAGGCGACTAAACTAAGGCTCTAAAGGTTGATGTTTGAGATCATAGTTGAGACCTACCGCCTCCGCCCTGAGGGATTGATTCCGTGGATCAAGACAAAACACCAGAGGTCCAGGAACCTCTCGACCCTCTACACTGCAAGGAACTTTGTCTTGAAATTACAACCACTGCCGATGGAGTTTGTGAGGCTTTGCCCGTGCAGGCATAAGATTGAACACAGTTCTGGTTTGGATTCTCGATGAATATCCTGCAGAACGGCGAATTTCCCCAGTGCTAGTGCCGCGCCCCCACCCCTCTCTTGCCAAACAATCGTCCACTCCATCCGGAAGGTTCTAGCTGCATCCAGAGCGTCTTGAAGTGGTGTACATGAACCTCAGCCGCTTCAATTTGCAAAGAGAAGGGTCTGGGGGGTGGCTAGCTGGAGTATTTAGCTGTGTAAAAACATTGCTGTCGATAATTCCTTCGGCTTGGGTTGTACTATAATAGAAATTTTAAAATACTTGCATAACCAAATGGGAGAACTGTATGAGTCCTGAGCTACAAGATGCCTTGGGAGAACTTCCCAGAAGCTTCCCTCCTTTCAGAGGGGACACTCCTCACTAGTCTTTTCATGCGCACATTCGTCCCCTACATGCGATGGGTGGAGAGGGGTTGTCACTTGACCTCAGCAGGTCCTACTACTGCAGACAGACTGAAGGAAATCAGAAGTCCTAGTCCTACATGGAAGCAAGGAAGCCTGGAAGACATGGCCCAAAGGCGCGACACAGTAGCAAGCCAAGAAACTTCCAAATGTTGGGCAAGTGTGCCCGGGCAATGCCGCCCCCCTCGTCACTGACACGGATCCTTGACAAGAATCAGCAACCACGTGGGCGCGTTCTGGTTCTGAATCTCTTTCAGGAGAAAAAGATAAAGCATCATACATGCCTGAGACCATGCCACCAGGGAGTAGCATACTATTGCCAGTTTTGGGCACTCCCAGTACAGCTGATTGACATTTTTGATGTACGCCAAACCTACAGCAATCATCATAATTCCCACCATCTTGCCGCCACTTGATAGACAAAACCTGCCGGGCATCGTGACGTCTTCATTGCCGTGGACAATGTGGCCTTAGAAAGAAAACGGTGGTCGTGGATCCGTAGTCGCAGACATGAGTAGTTCTATGTAGCCGCAGTGTGAGTAATGCGAAATGAGTAGTACGAGGTCGTGGTAGCATCATCAACGCACAGTAGGAAACAATGCAGGCAACAAGAGTGATAGGGCCATATGATTCCTTCTGGGAGTGTCTTGTGATATCAAGAGTGATAATGCACTAGCCTACTTTTCACACCCGATAGCGGTAAAAAGCCCATAACGTCTCAGCTGCTGGCATGCACTTCAATGTTCCAGCAGGGTAGGTATGGGGGTCTCGTGGGAGTAGTCTGGAAACTGGACTACAGTCCGCCGTAAATCCATTCGACATCAGTTGGCGCAGATCCTGCACTTGAACTGTAAACCCTCCCTGAACCCAGATAAAACATCAACACCCCACACCCTTCTGAGACAAACCCTTGAAACTCTACAGCCTTCCTACACTCTCCCTAAACCCTCAACACCCTACCCTAAACCTTAAACCTTAAACTCTGAACCCTAAACTCTCAACCCTAAACCCTCAACACCCTAAATCCTGCAAGGCCAGGGGCAATGGATGGCTGGCAGCAGATCATCGAAGCCGTCGGCATGGCGCTCAACCACAGCGCGGCAAGCGTTCTTGAAAACCTGTGGGCGGGTTTAGGGCTTGGGTGTTCGAGCTTGGGGTTTGGGGTTTAGGAAAACCTTCGGGTTCACGACAAAGAACACGTTGCGGTTTCAGAAGCCGCTTGTTTCAGGGTTGTACAGGGTTTCGGGTATCAGCTTTAGAGGGTTTGGGCATTTGCTGAACCATAACTAGTAATCACTCAGGCTTCTGCTGTATACCTGTAGTTCCTAGTTGACTGTAACCACGGCACACAGGTGTCAGCATCTATGATAAAGTTGATACCCATTCTTGTCAGCCGTTTCTCTGCGTAAGGCATACAGGTCTTAAAAGCCCGGAGGCCGCCAAAAGTACACTCAAACACTAAACCCTACATCCTTACCAAACTCGTGAAGGAGGAGCCCTCATTTTTCGCAGTGCACCCATAGGGTTTGCACCCTTGGATCTGGAGCCCCACATAGAATACAACCCTTGCTTGGGGTATGTGGGACCCAAAACCCGGGTACAGTTTTAGGGTTCAGGATTTAGGGCTTATAGGATATAATCTAAAGCCTTTGATTTTTGGAAAGCTCTCGCTGTAGTCATAGTCTAAGCCCCTAGTATTCTCCTGAGTATCCCCTATAATACTCCCTATAACATCCTAAACCCTGAGCCCTAAAGCCTAGACCCTAAATCCTAAATCCCCAAACTCCAAATCCTAAACCCGAGACCCTAGACCCTACTGTCTTTACCCCCTTTGAGGAGTTCAGACTATAGCTCACGTGCTACCGAAGCAATGGCCAGTCCAAAGGCTTTACCACATTGTCCAAGAAAACATCAACAAACAGATAGTGCTTAGGGTTTGGGCTTAGGACGGTTTAGGGTTTATAGGGTTTATAGGGTTTAGGGTTGATAGGTATACCCCATTCCAAGCCCTTCATAACCAACCCCCAGAAAGAATGGATATGCCCTCCCCAAAATCCTGCGCTTTGATTGTTTTTGTTGTTCCTATTCCTGGCTCTGACAAAATCTAACACGTCGCATGGCAAGCCTACACCTCGCATCTATGCCAGCAGCCTTCTTTTCCTAAAAAGGCAAAATCTGAACCAGCCATGACAGTGGCCTCCACCAGCATGTAATGCAGGTGCATTGGCACCTTGCGGTACCGAAGCAGCATTAGCAATAATAGTGCTAATCGCAATAATAGCATAATAGTAATAATAATGATAATAGCCATAATAGTAGTAATAGTAGTAATAACACAATAAGAGTGGTAATACTCGTACCTTTTCTGTACTCCCAGGCTACCAGGAGGAGGGCGGATCTATGCAACTCAGCTAGCTGGACATCATCCTGCATGAGCTCACCAGGGGTCTTTAGGGCACATGCTAACTCATGTCAATCAACCATCTGATCCGATCTCACATACTCAGCACCAGCCCGATAATCAGTCTTAGGATGCCAATACTTATCTCTCCAGTACTGGGGCAATGTCCCTGAAACCTATATAATCCCTATGTAATCCCTGTTGAATGGACTTCTATGCTGCAGGCAGATGGCCTTGTCTGCAGCCCAGGCGCGTACGTGAACGTGCCCGGGTTCGTATGGTGAACCCTGGGCTCTGACAAGCCCTATGGTTTTGGGGTTTTGGGTTTAGGGAGAGTAGACTGTATAGGTTTTGGGTTTAGGGGCTCCTTAGGGTTTGAAGGCGGGCAATGACTTCGCGATTTGGAGCTTGCCATTTGCCACAGGAGCTACAGTTAGTATTTCCCACATAGGTGATGGACGCAGGTATATTACCCTAAACCCTAAACCAACCTACCAAAGGGACCAAATGTCCACTCTTGATGGTCGGACAGAGCCAGAAAGCCTCCGAGCCTGACTCACGCTACTGCCTCCACGACCTGCACTACCACCACTTCCATGAGCTCAATACAGGGTTTAGGGGTTTAGGGTTTAGGGAGCCTACATGATTCGAAAAGGATTCTGGGTGGGCATTTGGCATACTTGCACTTGACATGGCTGTTTGAATGGTGTTTAATTTAGATGAGCTATAGTCTAAACCCCTAGTATCTCCCTTAATAACCCCTTTAATAGTCCCCTGTATAACCCCCTATAGAGAATTTAGACGAAAGCTCAGCTGTGCGTGAAATGAAGTGATGGAGAGACATCAACTGACTTGCGTTGGAGGTACGATCATCATTTCTGCAGGAGCGCGCGGCTCGTCAAACAAAATGAGCCATAGTCTAAACTCCTAGTATCAAACCCAAGTGAATTTACCTAAGCCCCGAACCCTCAAATCCCCAACCCTAAACCCTAAGCGCTCAAGCTTGGACCATCTGGCCCCAAACCCTATACCGTACACCCCTACCCCAAACTCCAAGCCCTGAACCCTGAGAACCCAAGCCCGGCCCAAACTCCCAAACCTTAACCCTTAAAGCCCCTAAAGCCCGAAAAAAGCCCCTAAACCCTTAAAACCAACAATTACTCCGAAGCTAGGCTCCCGAGGCGCTTGATGGGTGGAGCCTGCCCCAGGTGTGCTCGGCACAGCATGGCGCTATCTTTGGCGGCCTGTAGGCTTGGGAATATGGTCCCCTGAAGTAGATAGAATATGGCTTGTTTAGGGTTTAGGGTGCGGGTGTAGGGTGGGCATATAGTCCTCCTTAAGTAGATAGAATATGGTGGGGTTAGGGTTTAGGGTGAGAATATAGTCCCCCTTAAGTAGATGGAATATGGAATGCCACAAAATCATACTACGACCCCAGCATACCCTCCATCGATCCAGGACAACCTGTTTTAGGCTTACATTACCATCCCAGCAAAGGCAACCTTTAGGGTTGACGGAGCTACTGCGGACTATATTCCATATGGGCTTAGTAAGGCCTAGCAGGATCCTTAATATGGGGGGAAGACATTGTAACCCCTGATATTTTGAGATGTTTAAGCAGACCTCTTTCTGCATGTGCTCCTACTTCTCTTAGTCCTAGTCCTAATACTCCTTCCCGCCCGCTGTTCCTGCTGCTGCTGCTGCTGCTTCTAGAGCTACTAAAACCAGCCCAGTGACTGCTAATTATGAGGGTTCCTTGACAGAAGAACCATGCTGCAGCAGGCATACCCACAAGAGTTTTTCAGGTTGCCTGGCTTGCACATTTCGATGGCTAGTAATTAGCAAGGGACTTCCATGGTCCGAAACACCAACAACCAGAAACTACAAACGAGCCCCAGATCATCACCCAGGAAACGCATGACAGGCCTTCTGTGCAATATTGGAGGGGTCGCACTCAATCTGTAGAATGCCGGAGTGGCCCTCGCGATTCCTGCGCCATCCACGCACAGACGTTGCAATCCCTATCAACCCTACATTAACCTGCATATCTAATTTTCTTTTCTATATCCTCCGAATCCCCACAGAAGTCATATAATTCCTGCGTAAGGAGAGTTTGATTAAATGGTCTGGGCTCATTCAGGTTACGTTCGGGAATCTCAAGTCCAATCCCATATCACCAAGCACGCGGTTCTAGCACGAATGAGATGAAGAAATAACTGCTGCTCGTTCACAACCCACAAACACCAGATCGTCCCAAATCGTGACGTCCAAAATTCTGACTTGTGTAAATGCTTGCAGATACAGCAATTGAGTAAGGAGCAAGGTTGTATTCCCTATCAACAAACTCTCACTGTAAGATACATGTCGCTTGCAAGAAGAAAGTTCCTTGAAAAGGAACTTTGCCTTTGCGAGCTGAAGTGGGGTGTTTCTCACATACTTACAGGGGTGGTTGTCAAAATTATGGTCCCCTTTTGGGTACCCTAAATATTAGCTGCCTTATTATACTAGGGATCCAAAAGGGACCATTATTTTGACAACCACCCACAAGAATACTACAACAAAGTTCGCTGGCTCGAGACATCAGAGAATGTCCAATCTGCAAATGCCTTTAAAATGCCCAGAATGCCCTCACCCCGAGTCCGGAAAGACTCGATGTGGTGCTGGATGAGAAAACGCATCCCAATGCGAGCAGTGAAGAAGCGGCGCAGTATTGCATCAACTTCCGCTTGCACAGAGGCGTAGTCCTGCGGATGGTGAGCATCACCCCCCCCCCGCTATCAACCCCACACAAGCAACCTTGCAGGCCGTGGCACAAGCCTCGTGCACCGCAGCGGAGAATCAAATGGAAAAAGTCAATGAAGAATTGACATGGAAACTTGTAATCTAGAGTTTGGCCTAGGGGTTCCATGGGGCCAGGAATCCATAATTGCACTTGACACACACTTAGAGAATGTAATCCGTCCTCAACAGCATGCAGCTCTGCTGATAGACTTGCAGTCTTCGGGAACTTGACCCCAACGAACGACCTAGACCTCTCGGTAAGAATCGTCTTTACAGCCCTTCTTCGGGGAGAAATGCAAACTTCCAAAATACAAGTTTCCATGTCATTTTCCATTTCATTTTCCATTGTTTCTTGCTGATTCTCCGCGATTGCGGTACTATGCTTAGTTGTTACAGGTATTTATATGGTTATTATTTGAAATGTCAAGGCAAACCCCAGGCCCTCTTGCCATTTGACATCTCCTCGTCCAACTCGTTGATGAGGTCCTGCACCCCGAAGGCCATCGCCTGGAGCGGGGTCCAGAATCAAAGGGCCCGAATGTAGTTTAGGGTTCCTTTAAAGGGGTTATGGGTTTAGGGTTTAGGGTTTAGGGTTTAGGGGTTTAGGGGTTTAGGGGTTTAGGGTTTAGGGGGTTTAAGGTTTATCACACAATCCTTATACTACGCCTGAGAAGCCTTTTTTGAACAACTACGGGCTGAAGATTCTGGGTATAGAGTTGTTGGAAGGCTTCAGACACCCCATACTACGCTGAGGTAGGCTGAACTGGTATGTTAGGTTTTGATGATCCAGTAAGATCTCCCAAGGGCAGGAATTTCCCCTTCCAAGACTCGAAAGCTCTTTGAAATCAGCTCTGTCGTGTACATGCTTCACCCGGAAGGTTAAACAGCGATACAGGATGAGGAAAGCACAGCGAAATCTTTGCAACCATCCTTCGTCAGAGGTCCAAGGCCCTTCATCCCTGAATCGCGAACAGTAGCAAGCCGCCTGGATGACCTCAGAATGCTCCTGGGATGTCCAATGAAGCTTGGGAGGAGGGTAATGATGGTTGACCCTACCTTCCTCTTGGTTCAGGCTCAATGCCCAAGAGAGTTACAGAGAGTAACGGCATACATCAACTGCGCGTTTATCATCGTTCCCGGGTTCTCATGACTGTCATGTAGGTCGTTTGGAGAAATCATGTTCAGCCACAAGTTATAAAAGCCACATCCACGTATTTGCAGGCATGGCTTTTTGGCTCTTAATTCCTAGATTGAAGTCATTGAAATTTGCCTGGTGCGGCGCCAAAGCCTAAATCAAAAAGGTGAGGCTACGCACCCTCAACCCTGGATCTTTACCGCACTTATTTGGCAGTTTCCCAGAATTTAGGCGACCCCAACGTAGACCCCGAAATGGACCCCCAAAATAGCACCCCTAATATGAGAAATTCCCCTTTATCACACAAGCTCATGATATGTAAAATCCTAAGACGCCCTGCTCTCCTCGAAGATCCGTGTAAGGAGGTTGGTAAACTCCTCGTCCAGATCCTTGCGAACCACAACCCATGCGGTCTAAGGTTTTCGGCTTTGGCGTTGTGATTTTTTTTAGGGAATCGCAAAAAATGAGAAAACTTAGGGTGTAGCTAGCTTGTAGTTTCGGGCACCCTATTAGGGTGTCTTTTCGTTGGGCCGTGGCCATTTCCTTGGCATTGTTCCGACTACTGGCGCCAAAGCCAGCCAAATTCCATAGCAACGTGCGAATTAGTAACAGGTAGTTTCCCTTATGGTTTCCCTTAATCAGGGGCCCCAACATAGACTCCAAAATGCTATAGTCCTTATTATTGGGACCCCGAATGGTTACCCTTAATTTTGGGCAACCCCACACGAGTGCTCGTCTGCCGACCTCCACCTAGTTACATGTGTCGATCAGAGGGGCAGGGCTAAGAATTGAGGGTTTAGGGTTTAGGGACTATAGTCCCCCGTAAGTAGGTAGAATACGGAGTTGCCCGAAATCATGATATCCCCTTACGTAAGGAGGACTATATGGGTTGTGGCCCCTGCAAGCCTGTTCTTTATTAATGGCTTCCGTCAGAGCAGCTGGGCGCAAAGAACGTAGCCAAGGCTTCCCAAAGATCTCTTTCACTGGAAGTATGAGCTGATGAACCTGAATAATCCGTCTAAATCTATATACTGAGATGCAATGAAAAGTTTGGGCTTTAGGGTCCCTAAGCCATCCCTGTGCAGCCGAGCATGTATCTGCATTGAGCCCGATCGGCTATGACTCAACGTGGTTCCCCTAAAGGGACAACATGGAACCATTCCTATGAACCCAGCAGACCCGGAAGCTTGGCAAACCCAACGATTCATCATCTCAATCTAAACCCTAACTGGTTGCTGACCCCAGTCAAAAATCCCTCGCAAACACCAGACCCTACCCTCAAACACAACCAGATCCCCAAACCCTGCACCTTTTCTGAGCTTCGAACCTCCCACCCCCAAACACCCAAGACCTCAACCTCCAAACTGCTACTTGGAGGGTCGGGGGGACTTAGTAAGTGGGTTAATAATGGGGATAACTAGGGTTACTATATGGGTTATGGGGGTTATTAAGCCACTTACTAAGTCCCCCTGACCCTCCAAGTAGGGACCCAGACCTTGGATCCTTAACCCTTTAGACGGCTCTGGCTCCTCAGTTGCTGGGCTGGGCGAATCCTGACAAAGAGCATCATCTTCAAACGTCCGTGTGAATTGGGGAGCCGCTTGCTGGTTACATTGATCCAACTATTGAGCGTCATCCTACTCATCCGGAGAACACAATATCGCTATAGAATACGACGATACTGACACTGTCTGGACTTCCTCTAGTGCTCTATAGGTCCTTCATGATAACGTACAGCTCTTAGAGGTTTGGGCTAGGATGCGGGCGAGTTTCGCAATTAATGTACGTGCCCAAGTAACTGGCAAAGGGGTCGGGGTTACATCATACTGTAAGTATATAGTTCCCGTTAAGTAGATAGAATATGGGGTATATGAGGATCTTACTAAAATATACCCAGAACCATATTCTATCTACTTAAGGGGGACTATACAAGAAACATGCAGGACAGATCTTGGTGAGGCTTCAGGCTTCTACACCATTTTGGGAGCATCGTTTGCCAATGGAGAAGCTCTCCAGCTGTATGTCGACCCAGAAGCCCTCAACCTGTATGTTAACCATGTTGACCCAGAAAGGTAGCCCGAAGTAGTCACAAAGAGTCTCAGGCACCACAGCCTAGGGCTCAGGGTGGTCCAATTCCTGAATTCACTGGCTGAAGACAATTGTTGAGCAGTGTTCCGTTGGTGGTTGCACCAAGTAAGATTTGTCTTGCGCATACCATATCCAGAAGAAGGATATAATCCTAGTCTATCTAGTGGGCTATAGCGTCCCAGTTAAGACTGGATGTAGGTACAGCCAAGTGCACTGCCTGCAACACCTCCAGGCCACCAAAAGCTGTTTCTTGGTTTCGGAGGCAGGCCTCCAGTAGGTGCATGAAGTGGGTGTACCACTGGATCACGTCCCGGATGCCCCGACGTTCACCCAAACGGTACCTTTGTTGGTTATGATTCTGCGCTTCACCGACTTCTAAATAGTCTGAAGAAGCGCAACATTCCCTGATGCTGCTATGCTTCTCACGACGCAAATCACCCCGTTACACAAGTCCTTTCGCTTTTTCTTAAAGACCCTCAGATCTGGTGTCAACACACAGCAAAGGAACTGGCCCCAAGATGTTCCCGAGAGAGGGTGCATAATTTTTGTAGACACATGAGAGGTTGTCAAAATCATGGTGCTTCTTGGCCTTGGTACATCCTAAATACTAGGCACCATTTTATGAGGACCCAACAAGGAACTAGATTTTTGACAAGCCATCGTCTATCCCCACATATCCCCATAAACCGACACTTTGCATGATCTTTCAGCTGACTCTTCACTCTTCCCATAAATCCCGCATAGCATAACCTATTTACTACCTTCACAGGCTCCATCTTTGGGAGGACTATAGTTTTGACCACCCAGAAAAACCCCATAAGCGCTCCTCTCAACCCCACATAACCCCTAGAACGCCACTCTAACTCTATAACCCCACTAAAAACCCAAGCCCTAAGCCCTCAACCCTTAACCCAATATCTCCCTACATATTCCCTGTATACTCCCCTTAAAACCTAAGCCCTCAACCCTTAACCTCAACCTTAAAACCTGAACCCTAAATTCCCTAAACCCCTAAACC
>CAJNIZ010000234.1:0-10038 GCA_905231905.1 Symbiodinium pilosum | reverse complement strand
GTATGTATGTATGTATGTATGTATGTGTGTGTGTATGTATGTATGTATGTATGTATGTATGTATGTATTTATGTATGTATTTATGTATGTATGTATGTATGTATGTATGTATGTATGTATGTGCGCATGCATGGCTATGTACAAATTGTACGTGAATCTGTGGTACAAGGGTTGTTTATTTAGGGATCATGTACGGATGATATAGGGATTATAGAGGCATATATTACATGGGGCATATAGAGATTGGAAATGGATTTGGTGCTCCCAAGGTTCCCCCTTAATCAGGACTATAATTTGTCCTAAACCCTACAACCTCAGTGTCCCCTTAATTAGGACTATTTAGGGATCATTGGGCTAACCTTTGGGCGCATGCTTGAGCCATCTCCAGGTAGCACATATGGGATACTCATGACTCCGAGTACACCCTGCCATGTGCGTCATTATTCCTCGCTGCATATTGCCAGCAAGATCCCCCTCACATTTAAGACAGCCCCAAACCCATCGAACAGTAAGTCGAAGCAAATCCTAGACCTTGAACCCTGAACATCCATAATCAGGCTCCACCATCCAACTTCGTAACGGGTTTTGAGATGGAGCTTCTCAAACTGGAGGAGGGGGGGCCTTGAGGTGCCTCGAGGTACACTGAGATTATAAGCGTTGTTGGTGAAACTCCTATGTCAACCCTAAACCCTAAACCTAAACCCTAAAACTTAAACCCTACACCCTAAACCCTAAAACTTAAACCCTAAACCCTAAAACTTAAACCCTAAACCCTAAAACTTAAACCCTAAACCCTAAAACATCTCATTGTGCTAAATACCGGCTGATGAGGCTCAGCCAAGGCATGGCTCCTCATGAAAGGCACCACATGTTCCTTCGGGAGGGGTAAGGTGTAGAGTTAGACTCCCCCTTAAGTAGATAGAATATGGGGTATATGGGGATGTTATTAGAATATAATAACATCCCCATATACCCCATATTCTGTCTACATAGAATATGGGGTATATGGGGATCTTATTATAACATTCCCGAAGCCATATTCTATCTGCTATACCATAGCTTGAAGGTATCAAAGCTGAGCCTGCTCTTCTGCCCTCAGCCCTAAACCCGAAACCTGTAAAGGTCCCAAACTCAGTTGAGTAGTGATTTTTTGGTGGTTGAACCTAGTAAGATAATATTCCTTATATACACTGCTATACTCAAAAAAACTCCTTAGTTAGATCCTGAAGCCCATGCCTGAACAGGCCTTGACATACAAGCCTGAACCACTACCTGGAGACCAAAAGCAAGTAAGATACTGGCCCACAAGCCAATACTAAAACAGCCTAAACGGCTCTTACTCTACATACTTTTGGGGTCTAAGTCTAAAAGTAGCACCAGAAAGAAAGCAAGATTGCCAAGAAGTCCACTCCAGCTCCGTAAGTTTACCCAGGACAGGAAGCTTCCCAAGCGTAATCGTACAAAACAACTCCGTGAAGCCCTACAAAGAGCCTTGCAAGAGCAGCATGATCCGTATGGCCTCCCGAAAAAACTCCACAAAATCCTCATGTAAATCCCCTAATCCCTAGGTAATCCCATGAACCCTAAAGCCTAAACCAAGGGTAATCCCCGTAAACTCTTTGTCATCGGCGATAAACCTGCAAGTAGGCTATGGGCCGTCCAAGCCGATCTCGCAGAGCTCCCGCAGAGTGACAGAGGTCGGCGTATGAGTGGCCCATTGGCGCACACAACTGCGCGCAGTTTAGAGCTTCGGGAGCAACAGCGGGATTTGACAAGATGTTTGATTAGCCGTCGCATTTAATGACGACATCTGATATGATCACATCTGATATGATGACAGCGCAGTGGTCACCGTGCAAGTGACACGGTAGATGGGGTAGGGTGGAGCAGGAAACAGGTTCGATGCTAACTAAAGTGGGCAAGAGGGTTTGGCGTCGGTGCACGTACCTGGTTCTCTGTAGTCACTTAAAAATGGCTCAAATCCGTCCTATGCAAGGACACAGAACTTCCAAAACAGCCCACGCAGCTTGACAGAATCCACCGCACAGGAAAGACCGACCAACACTCTGAAAAGGAGGACCGAACCCAGAGGTTGTCAATGACCGTGTTGTTGAATGTTTAGGATTTAGGGTTTAGTGATCATGAATGAAAGGACATGAGGGGTTGAACCCTAAAAGCCTCTTCCTCAAGCCAGTCTTGAACCCAAACCAACTTGATATGCGCTATAGTCTAAACTCCTAGTATCCCAACTAATAAGCCCTATATAATCCCCTATATAACCCCCTTTAAGGAGTTTAGACTAAAGCTCATATGCAGCTATCCTGTAAACTTCAGCTTGCCTTCCACCTCAACTATAGAGCCATGTGACAGGCTATAAACAAGCCCACAACAACTAAACCCTATAGTCCCCGTTACGTAGATAGAATATGGGGAATATGGGGATCTTATTATAATATACCCAAAGCCATATTCTATCTACGTAAGGGGGACTATAAACCCTAAGCCCTAACTATAGGCCCTTTGACTACCGCTCAACCTGGAGGTCAACCTTATGTTCAGCCCGGAGGAGTTTGTGACATGGTTTAGGGTTTAGGGTTTAATGAGACATCGCCGTCCACTGCATCCGAACTTTGTCTGTAGGGGCCTGAATAGTTGGAATACCCCTGTATAGCACCATAGGACCATATGTTTTGATCAAGCATGGACCATGGAGTATTTCCTATTATTAGGGAGGATGGTAGCATTACTTCCCAAAGTTTCTGAAATGGTTCACAAGATTTGTCACATGAGGCAGCACTTTAATCTATAGCTTCCCCAGGCAGGCACTCCATTGCTACACTGACAGGGGAACCCCAGAGGCCTATGCATACTCACCAACAGAAACTCTGAACTAGGACGAAACCAGCTCACAACTAATGGCGGGTGCCCCAACTACCCCCATACTACCTGCCTTCACGAAGACTATGCAGGGCTAACCAAAGGCCAATTGCAGGGAACTGCAGGGTGGGGTGGGGCGTCTGAGGGGTTGGGGTTCAGGGTTTAGGATTTAGGGTTAGCTGTAGAACCGATGAACATGCGGCTGACTGCCTGTCTACATCAAGAACAGATGCCGAGCTGGAGGAAGGGCCTAGGATCAGGGGTGCGATTTGCTCAAAGTTGGGATACCCGGGTACCCTAGAAACCACAGAAATGTGCGGTGAGCTATCCAAATTATGGCGCCCTTTCGGAAACTAATGCCCACAATAGGCCATGTTTTTGACAACCTTCTGCATATAGGGATGAGGAGATGATGAGATCGTCCTCATGCTTATACACAGATGATTTCGAGAAGCTGCCCGGGGGAGATTCCTCATGCACTGGCCATAGCCCCCCCTAAGTAGATAGGATATGTCTTTGGGTATATTATAAGATCCCCATATATATCCCATATTCTATCTACTTAAGGGGGACTATAGATTTCAAGGGAAACAACGGTTCACACTGTATGGCGTGCACTGAAAGATGACCGCAGGATGCTGGGCACTGCGTAATCCAAGATGGTGCAAACTCCTCTAGGAGCTATATATATATATGTATCTATACTTATATATATGTATATTATAAGGCTTCTATGGGGTTAAATAGGGGTTTATAGGGGTGTGTATATATATATATTTATTTATTTATACTTATATCTATTCTAAGGCTTCTATGGGGGTTATATAAGGCTATATACGGGTATATGTAGTGGTTATATATAGTGCCTATACCACAGGAACTGTGGCAACCTAGCCGTCTCAACCAAGGGCAGCTGTGGAGATATTCCCATGCTTAACCAAACACGCGATACCCCCAAACTCCTACGGAAGCTTTACAGGTGTCTATGCCTGCACACCCAAAAACTGCCCGCACTCCACCTTACCCTAAACCCTAAACCCTAGCCCGAAACCCTAAGCCCTATAAACCCTAAACCCTAAGCCCTAAACCCTAAACCCTACTTTCTCGTGTACAGGGCGGGCTATACAGGTGATACATCCAGCTTTCAAGTCTGACAACACTCCCAAAAAAAATACCCGGTGTCATTATTCTGTGCTTTCACTATGAAGTGGGGAACCGGTTCTGTTAGGTGTTGAACATCAAGAGGAAGGGAGTCCCCTAAGCCCTAAATCCCAAACCCTAAACCCTGAACCCCACCACCCCACCCTGGTTTCTCAGAAAATGGCTTGAGGTCACTTCCCTGAAGCTTCTTGATCATCATCCCGACTTTGGGCTAAGGTTCCCGATGCTTTCCCTATAACGGTTCAGTGTTCAGGGTTCAGGGATCAGGGTTGAGGGCTTACGGTTCTACAGCTAGATTCTAAAAGTCCTTGTTGATATTTCTTTAGGGTTACTACTTTAATGCAAAGGAAAAAAAACCCTGTGGAGACTACAGATAAAGCAGAGGCCAGGTGTAAAGGTGAAGTTAGAGCTTGTTTTCCAGACACCCTGGAGATTTCCAGCTCAACCCCAAACCTGGAATCTCTGCATTCCCAGGGGCGGATCCCCCGAAAGAAAGCTACCCGGAGCGGCCTCATTGCTCAAATGCGGGAATTGTTTGGATGTTTGGGACGATTTGGAGGTTAAGGATTTTAAGTTGAGACATGGAAGAAGGATTTGTTGCTGCTAGTAGCGGGATACTGGCGCTCCAAGTTTTTGGTTTCTACAAGGACGTTAAGTCAATGTTCAATCATTCTGAAAAATCAGCAGCAGTCTTCAATGTGATTTACAAAAAGGACTAGAATCGGGCTTCGTAAATCCAAGTAACTTTCGTGACAGCTGTTCCTGTCAGGGAGAATGACCCAAGTTTTGTGATAAAGGTATAGAAATAAAATGTTCAAAGATTTGAGGGACTGCTCTGGCAGATATTCAACAAGGATCCCCCACCAACTGATAGTGAAAACGACGAGTAATCGTTGTATCAGGCAAGCTGCATATTGATATCCTTTCAGTACTGGTGGGCGGAGGGACCACCACCAGTATGTGATTGCGTTAGGGAGTGGATTCCAAAAATTCAGGACGCATCTGTGGCAGCTGCTGGTAAAAACTCGGCTTGAGGACTTCACTCTTCCTGTACCCCCGGACTTTATGAAAACTATCTTCGACAGAAGCCCGCTGTAAGTCGTTAGCACTACCAAACATTGCGAGAATTCAGCTAGTTCCACCCAGACATCCACTTCTTTTGCTATGGGTTCATGTGCCCCAAGTCACCGCCTAGGGCCTAGTTGCTGTGCTTATGCTAAATAATTGCTATTACTAGAAGCTACTTTCTGACAGAAAAACGACCTCTACTCATCATCATCATCATCATCATCAGCAGCATCATCAACATCATACAGCTCATATAGTTTCTACGCCTGTCTTTGACTGGGGTTTATTATGGCAAGCCTGAAGCCCTAAACCCTAAAACCCAACACCTCCAGACAGCCTCAACTGAGCGCGCACAGCGCTGTAACCACGGTAGACATGTCCAAGCACCATTGGGCGCGAAGGCTTGGTTTGGGGTGTTGGGTGTAGGAGGTTAGGGATTGAGGTGTAGGGTTGTTAGGGGGTTGAGGGTTTAGGAATTGGGGTTTAGGGTGTAGGAGTTACGGGTTTAGGTTTGTCTGGCGTTTGGCGTCTTGAGGGGCTGAGGTGTCAGGTAGAATCCACTGAGGGTGATGCCCTACATATACCCTATAGGGTTTGGGGTCTAAGGGTTTCGGGTTCAGGGTTTAGGGTCTGGGGCTTAAGCCACTGGATCTGCATGAATGGGACGGTTCAACAAGGCGGCGTGCACTCCCTAAATAGGGGGACCCCAATGTAGACCCCCGAAAAATGTTATAATCCTTCTTACAGGGACCCCCCAAAATGGTACCCCTAATCTTGAAAAACCCCAAACTCTATATATCCCTATATGCAAAAGAACCCCTATATAGCCCCGGTACTTCAAAAGGGGCTTTGTTGGGTCTGGCTAGGCTGGGGGGATCCAAAGCCACCCGACCAGGTAACAGTCTATGATAGGGTACTATGAAGGGCTGTGTAAAATCATATGGGGTTTCCCAAAATAAGAGGTAGGGGTTATATAGGGTTTAGGGTTTAGGGTTTAGGGTTTCCCAAAATTAGGGGTACCATTTTGGGGATCCCAATAAAAAGGACTATAGTATATTGGGGTCTATATTGGGGTCCCCCTATTTAGGGAAACTACCATATGATACTTATTATCCAACTGCTACTGGGTGGGGGTCAATATCCAAGGAATCATACATTCCACTAATCAGCCACAGACCAGGTGCCCTTTAGAGGCCGAGCAAACCGTTGGCTTTTCCCAAGTTAAGGTAAGGAATCCACTTTGGGAGAACCCTAGACCCTAAACATTAGACCCTAAACCCTAAGCCCTAAACTCCCATGATTCAAATCTCACCGAGGTATGGGGCCCCCTACTGTTGATGGATGAAATCTTGCACCACCTAGGGCCCCTAAACTATTGCAGTTCCTAGGACTTTAGGGACTTAAGGTGGTGCAGGATTTCCTCCATCAACAGTAGTATGGAGTCCTCTTAACGCTACCTTTATAAATGAGGCAGCGGAAAACAGATCTGACATGCGGCGACTCCTCACAAAGGCATTTCCAGGAAGTGACCCCGGGTTCTTGAAATACAAAGATGACCAATGAATCAATAACAACCCTGCAAGCCGAGTATTCAACCCTAAAGGCGCTAGCAGCGCGTTCACACAAGCTTGAAGGGATAGGGTTTAGGATTTATCCCTGTGCACCCTATTGCTACAGGTTGGCTGGATTTCGAAACCGCAGGTATTTCGATCAATGATCATGCATGGAAAGAAACTTGCATGACCCCAAAGGTACTGTATACTGCTACAATGCCGAGAATTTCAGGAAGATACACTCACCTGCTAGCATGGAACCCCAGACAAGATTCTATGAAGATGTCTGTCCCTTACAGGAAGCTATATTGTGGTTTTATGAAGGGTAGGGTCATGGTGAGTTTAACTCGTTTAGGGCAGGAATACTCAGGCATCTTCGGGAAATGTAGAGCCCTGATTCAGAAGGCCCCCCTTCCTCCATGCGGATGCGAATAAGAGACCCAACATTTGGCTGGTTCTAGAACAAGGTTTCTGAATCAAGCAGTTTTCTGGCTCGCGAGCAGTGATTCCCTTGTCTCTTCGTTCATGGCAGCTGGGCTGGCCTCCACTGATCACTTTAGGCCAGCCAAACTATCACATCATCCAGTGCAGCTGAATTGGGCAAGTCGAAACGATGGGTTTGCCTGCTACTTGGATGACCATGTTGATGTCATGGGTACGGTCGCAGGTGCCCTGAACAAGATGCCTTTCGCAGTACGCCTACTCTTCCAAGTAGCGCAAGGTCACGTCAAAACGGGGCGGGAATTCGCCTCTGCTTCCAGAGCGCCTTCGGTTTGCAAGCTGCAAACCTAACGATCCTTTCAAGCATGGGTTTGCCGCAGAACACCAACGGCACCCAATCAAGAACAGCGATATCTTGGCCCGTACATGATCGCAGTTTTTGCCACTGATAAAACTCGAGACCCTATGGCCCCGACTAACAAAACAGGAAAATTCCTACCAGCCGATGACATGCCTCCTTCACAGTCCTTCATATGAGTAGTGAATTTTTGGTGGTTGAACCTAGTAAGATAATATTCCTTATATAAAGTACTATACCCCAAGAGGAGGATATAATCTATAATCTTACTCTATATTGGGTACCATAGTATCCCCAAATAACCCTAAACCCCTAAACCCTAAACCCTAAACCCCTAAACCCTATTGGGTACCATAGTATCCCCAAACAAAATACTAATCATATCACGTGTGACAGGAACAGAAAGCCTGCGATCGCTTCAAAAAGTTGCTCACCAGCTCTCCGGGGTCTAGGAAACCTCAGGCTGCATGCTTCCAAAATAGCATATTATAGTATATTATAGTAGATTTTAGAGTATTATAATAGATTATAGTATATTATAGTAGATTATAGTAGAGTATAATAGATTATAGTAGATTATAGTATATTAGTGCAGTATAGTCTATTATAATATAGTATACTATCGCATATTATAACACGATCTCATCCGGAGTACGGGCGTCCCGAGAAGGCTCTTGAGAACACCCCATCTCATGGGGGTTTTGGGCCGGGAGGCGGTCCAGAACACTAACAAGTACGTTTGGATCGGACGGTTGACCGGTGCACGATCCATGCAAATTATACCATTATGCAAAACTGTGTGGACAGTATACTATAGATAGGTTACATCAAATGGGCTATACTCTAAAATCCTAGTGTCCCTAGAATACGCCGCTACATTTGTATGATGCGCTGTTATCACCCCTTCTAAGGAGTCTAGACCCTAAACCCCATACCCTAAACAAACAGGGTAATAAAATCCCCTATATTGCCCCCCTTTGAGGAGTTTAGACTATGGCTCCGATGGTATAAGGGTTTAGGGTTTAGGGTTTAGGTGAGGCGGGATGTGCCGCGGGCTTTACATCACGCAGGGACCGATGTGGAGTCTACAGGCGTGTAGGGTTCAGGGAACAGGGCTGAGTTGCTTTGCTCTAAGCTTCACAAAGATTTTCTTCTGTCTCCAATTACTTCTTCCAAGCTAACAAAAAGCAAGTCTCCTCCCCTAGATTACAACATGCCCTGCAAACAAAAAAGCTTTTGAGCTTTAGTCCAAACTCCTAGTATCCCTCTTAATACCCTCTATAATACTCCCCTATATAACCCGCCTTTAAGGACTTTAGGTTACGGCTCATTTAATGATTGATGTTTCCAGACCGTGTCATGACGCTAAACCCTAAATAGTAGTTTCCATGTTCTTTTCCACTATCCCTACGCAGACCGATATTACCCCTACATTCTACATAAACCTATATTATCCTAGAACCTTAATCTCATTCCAGGGCAAGCTGCATAGGGCCTACGATGCGTCTGCATCGCCATGTCTGAACTCCCACCTCATCCTCCTCAAAACACCTGCCGACTGCAGCACCAAAAAAAATGGAATTTAGGGTTGAGGGCTTAAACGAAGGATTCCAACCAGGTTCTGTGCTGGTTTATGGAGGGATCAAGAGTTCCCCAACTCTTCTCGAAAGTCCCTATGTTCCCTACCGCCAGGACATCCTCGGAGACAGTTGCAACAGAGAAGCTGGAACGAACCGCAAGCCTGCACTTTACGGAGCACCCTTGCCCCTATTTACATCCCACGCTGCTAACTCCAAGACACCATCCATCCTTAGCCTTTTAGCCTCAAACTTGTTACCCTTGATGCCTAAATATTATATATATATATATCTATATATGTATACACTCTTTGCTTAAACAAGCCGTACCGATCACCGTATATCCTGGTCCGCTAAGTCTGGGAGGCCTGGCCGCCCAGGCGCACTTAGAGGTTAAGGTACATCTTGGCGCGGTCGTAGAGCACCTTCCCAAGCCAGCTGCAACTGCGAAAGAAAACTGGAGCAAGTGCTGAAGATGATACTGGTGGTGTGACAGTTGCTGAGTTGTTTCTTGTCGGGCAGAAGACATCTGCGCACCCTGTAGCTCACGACCCCACACCATCGCACACCCAAAGAGTGCTCAGTTCAGGGTTTCTGCAAAGCGTGGCTGATAGATCGCAGCTGTGGTACCATTTCTCAAAGGTTCAAGCATGGAATGGACGGATGTGCAGGTGCCCCCGTAATTATCGTCCACACACAATTACATCTCCAACCTCAGTGATAAATATCCAGTCAACCCTGCCATGGAGCGGATTCATTGAAGATAGTACCAAACGAAACTTAGAGCTAGCAACTTCACGCATTTTGGCAGCCATATGCTGGGCCCTGCGCCAGCACCAGTGCGCCGCCCACACTGCGCACGACGTTGGCCAGGAAGCCCTTGTAGAGGCCGGCGACCATGCCTCGGCACGCGAACGCTGCCTACGGCGTGGCTGTGCTCCACATGTACTACGGGTGCTGCCTGCTCGTGTATCCACTAAGGCCGCGGCCCTCCTCCGCGGCG
>CAJNIZ010000233.1:13541-32225 GCA_905231905.1 Symbiodinium pilosum | reverse complement strand
AGCCCTAAACCCTAAACCCAGGAGTTGCTAGGAGCTCCAGGTCTCTGATACGGCGCCATCCATATCTCGGATGATTTCTCACAAGCTCTACTCACCTCACCCCTTGAAAAATATCAGTATATAGGGCCCCTTATTAAAGCCATTAGGGAAAATAGTAAATATCCCAGGGGCCTACCCACCTCACAGCGACAGGAACCGGAAAAGGAGATCAGGGTTTAGGGGTTTAGGGTGTAGGGGTTTAGGGTTTAGGGTTCACCTCACAATGACAGGAACCGGAAAAGGAGATCACGTTTCGTTTCAGATTCATCGCCGATCACTCAGCTAAACGGTATGAGAACCTGATGGAGATAACCCGTGAGTCTAATTTAACTTCTGCTATACAATGCTGGCTTGCGCTCTACATAACCCTAAAAACCAACTTACTCCATAGTACGTGTAGGGTTTAGGGTTGAGGGTTTAGCTTTGAGGGTTTAAGGTTTCTAGGATCTAGGGTTTGGGATGGATTTTTCGTTTAGGGTTTAAGGTTTAGGGTTTGGGCGCAATGGGAAACGGAGAAGAAGGGCTTGAATTTGCAGTATAGGCCGGCCTGCCGAAGGTGCGCCAGATACCTGAATCATAAGCTAGGGGCTAAGCTTCAGGAACAAACCCTAAACCCTAAACCCGCCAAAGTTGAGGGTTTGGGGCTCATTTTTTCGGCAAAGTTTGAAGATAGAAGGACTGAGAGCCTCTGATGTTAGGGGATTGCTGACAGCTGAAGCAACCCTTGCCGCTGGGTCAGGGTAGCAGTTCAAGATTCCTAGAATAGAAATATAACAGTAGTAATATAATAGTAATGTAATGGTAATATGAACGGACTATAATAATAATAATTCAACGATAATATAATGGAAGTATAACAGTAATATAACAGCAATATTACTACTCTCATTATTGTTTGTAACTATTCCATTTTCACTTTCATTATCATTATGATTACTACGTAATATTGCCTGGTTCTTGCGAAGCCCAAAGTTGAAGGATCTGCAATTGAATCGCACGATTCTCCTCAATGAGGGTTTCCCAAAATTAGGGGTACCTTTTTGGGTGTCCCCATAATAAGGACAATAATATTTTGGGGTCTATATTAGGGTTCCCTTATTTTTGGAAGGTACTCAATTAAGGTCCCTGCATCTCGATGCGGCTGAGGCCGACGTGGATGTAGCCTCAGACTCAGACTAGCGCATCACAAGCCGAAATACTTGCCGAGCCTTAGACTTCGTATGACGCAGTGAAGCCCTGCCTTTACTAACTTATTGAGGGTTCAGGGCTTAGGTTTTAGTTTTTAGGGTTTAGGGTCTAGGGGCAGCTTCAATGATGGAATAGTTAGACAATTATTGGTACAACTTCAAGCTCCCTAAGAATTTACCGTTTCAGAACTCTCCGTTACCGCCCTCACAAGCACACGCACTGCGAGGGCCCGGCAGGCCGCCATCCTTGAGGTCAGGCTTTGATGAGGTTTGTATGCCCCAAATACCAAAGGTAGGGTTTAAGGTTTAGGGTTTAGGGGATAGGCTACAGATCCATAGAGCTATAGCCTAAACTCCTAATATCTTCCTGAATTCCGTCTAAAGTACTCCCCTCTATAATCCACTATATAGCCCCCTTCAAGGACTTTAGACTATGGCTCAAATGGACAGGCCATAGATCCATAGGGTGTGCTCCATGACAACTACTCTTGAAAGCAAAACCTTGCATGAATGAGACTGTTTGAGGCAAGTTTCGAGATCGCGTGGGTCAATAATGCACGAGAAGTGGGATTCAGACCGAAAGTCCAGCAAAAATGCTACTTGTATGATAAGCTCACTCAAGCTCAACGATACGGCTGTCACCGCTAGGTATCCCACAAGCCCTCAGAAAGTTATGTCTGTCATTTTGGCAGTGTCAACTCGCGGCCCTGAGATAGCTCGCTTCATTCTGGTTGCAAAGGTGTTAAGTAGCTTGCATACGCCATTGCAGACGATCCAGCAGGACTTAGGTTCACATCAACCTTCTTCAAAATGGGACGAGCTGCTAAACTCCGCTCAAATGTCAGCGGCATGAAACGTGAAGCTAGGACTAAACTAAGCTGAATGCGATCTTGTAAATAAAAGCTGGCTCGTCACCAACACTTACTTCCAACAAATCGGGTGCACAACTGCTTCGCACTGACCCCTACACCCCAAACCCGAGCCATAAATCCTGAACCATGCACCCTCAACGCGAAACCACGAAGCCTAAACCCCGAAGCCCTTTGATGCAGCAGGACTTGTGCAGCTGCGTCTCAATTTCACCGAGCTCTCCCGGACTTCGGCTGCCGGGTTGCTGAACCACTCCTGTGTAGAAATCTATTATTAGGGCTTGGGCTTAGGATCTCGAATCTAGGGTTTGGGGTTTGGGGTGTCGGGTTTAGGGTTGGCTCTCATTGTTCGGGAACACCCTAAACCCTATATCCCTGTATGGTAGTTTCCCAAAACCCAATATAGGCCGCAAAATACTATAGTTCCTTACTATAGGAACCCCCAACGAGTACCCCTGATTTTGGGAAGCCCCCCTGTAATCCCAATTGAATGGAAACCCAGGTCGCCAAAACAGGATATCGATGGTCAACATCCCTACAAACTCGACAGTTCAAACTCACAACAGGTCTTTGGCCCTGAGATCCTTCCACCGCTTCCCCTAACATCCCCTGACACAATACATAGCTTTGGGCTGTAGGCTTCCGTACGAATGCCTCACTGTAACCTTCCAAACCCTGCACAAAGCAAAGAGCAGGAACCACATGAGATATAGTCTAAACTCCTAGAATCCTCCTTAATAACCCCTATAATCGTCCCCTATATACCCCCCATATACCCCCCCTTAAGGAGTTTAGGTCCTAAACCCTAACCCCTACATAATCCCCTATGTAAGTTAGCAAACCACAACTCCGAAAGAAACATCGCCACGCAAGTAAACCCTAAACCCTAAACCCCTAAACCCCTAAACCCTAAACCCTAAACCCCTAAACCCCTAAACCCTGAAACCCTAAACCCTAAACCCCTCTGGGCCGTCGCACCATGGCCAGTTGTGCCGCCGGCTCGAGAGCAATGCCATCGTGGCTTTTGGGCTGAACACCAAACTGCCAGGCAATTTTGGGTTTAGGGTTTAGGGTTTAGGGGTTTAGGGGTTTAGGGGTTTAGGGGTTTAGGGGTTTAGGGTTTAGGGTTTAGGGTTTAGGGTTTAGGGTTTAAACTCCCCAAACTAACATGGAAACCCATATAGTCCCATTTTAGAGGGACTGTAGTCTTTATAGGGCCCCTTTTGGGTTTCCATGTTAGTTTCCAGGATTGTAGGGTCCAGGCAAATAACATATACCCTATCATAGTATAATAGTTTCCATTTACTTTTCTGTTTCAGTATCCCGTATTACCCCAATAGCCCCTTATTCCCTACTAACAGTGAGGTAAAACCCTAAACCCTAAAACCCTAAAACCCTAGAGAATCCCCTATATAACCAGTAAGAGCCGCCTTTTCAGGTCAGAGCCAACCTTGCCTCTCCGACCAAAGCCGCCAGCAGCTGCAGCCGTGACGAGAAAACCCGAGGTGGCACGGTCCTGGCTTGCGGGTGCTTTGGGCTTTTAGGGCTTTTAGGGTGGAGGGTTTTTAGGGTTTTAGGGTTTATAGTGTTTAGGGCTTTTAGGGTTTTAGGGCTTTAGGGTTTAAGGTTTTAGGGTTTTAGGGTTTTAGGGTTTTAGGGTTTAGGGTTTCAGGGTTGTAGGGTTTAGGGTTTAGGGTTTTAGGGTGCCGCGTTTTAGGGTTTAAGGTTTAGGGTTATGAGATCTCCAACTTACTGGTGGCGTATTGGCGGGTTTTATGGGGGATGGTTGAATAGGAAATGGAAACTAGTATATAGGGTTTAGGGTTAGTAGGGACTAAGGGAATATATGATACCGGGGTTTATATAGGGATTGCATTCCCTTATTCCCTACTAAGCATCAATCAGCAAACGTCAAGACGAAACAGTGTCCATATTCTAGGAGCCAAGAAGATGCCGATGTCCCCATGATTTTGGAGTACAACTTGAGCCATAGTCTAAAATCCTAGTATCCCCCTAATCACCCCGATAGTAGTCCCCTATATAGTCCCCTCCATACCCCCTTTTAAGGAATTTAGACTATGGCTCATTTCGACTTCTGAAAGCTGAGGGGTGACCAAGGTTGAGCTGATTAAGCTCCCCATCAGGTCACTGCCCAGGAACTCATTAATCATGGCTTTCCACAGGCGTCTCGGTGGGGACCGCTTGGTCCAGCATGCTGGGCACTCCTTGTAAAACTCCAACAACTGACCCAGGTGGTTGGTAGAATGAATGCTGCAGGGGGCCTGAATTCACAGGCATTTCTGATGATCCATTCTCACATTTTGGTTGTTCCCAGAACCTTTTTTTTTTTGGTTTGCAACCTTCAGGGCAGGCTAGCAAAGCTTGGTCCGGGTGTAACGCTGCCTCCAAACTTTGAAAATTTCCCTACTGTTACACGGCAGCAATCCAAACTTGCCACTGGCGCTTCTTTTTCGGAGCCCGCAGCAGGTGCTGAGCAGCAAACGCCGCTCCAGCCTTAGCGACGGAACAAGATCACACGTGTGTTCAAGTTTCAGCATAGAGGTCCTTGCTACAGCTCCCATACTCTCCGTGTATACAACCCATCTTCTAGGCTTCTCCTTCCACTTCCATGGCCTGAAGCTGGACAGAAGCTCCATCTTCTCTTCCATTACTCCAACATAAACCCCCTATAACCCCCTTATATCCCCCAATAGTGTATATATATATATGTATATATATATATATGAGCAACAGCGCAAACTTCAGCTGTCTTTGCACATACTCCTGTGGCAGCATGACAGCAGCAGAGTGCCAGGCACTTCTTGCAATGTCCAAATGAGCATCCCGAGCTGTCTTCTCGACACGCGCCTGACGTGACATGGTCTGCCACCAAAAAATGCGAAAGCTGCTGGTGACGGTTGAGTACTGTACCAGTGAAAGGGATGCCACACTTCTTGCTTGCTGCCTGTACAGCTGCAGTTGCTGGACAATAGATACACCCGTTAAATGGTAGTTTCCCAAAATAAGGGGACTCCAATATAGACCCCAAAATACTATAATCCTCATTATTGAGACCCCCAAAAAGGTACCCCTAATTTTGGGAAACCCCTAAACCCTAAACCCTAAATAGTAGTTTCCATTTTTTCCATTATCCCTATATAACCCCTATATAACACCTATATTACCCCTAATTTTGGGAAACCCCCCAAAAGTCTGGCGCAAGCATCTCGGCCCGTATTGCAAGTACTTTCATCTGGCGCCACCAGCCCTACCTGTAGCGCAACGCCTCTGCCAAAAACAAGCTTTTTCCTGGGGGGTTACTAAGGAATCAGGGAATATGAGATATAGGGGTACATGTCCTTATTCCGTGCTAACCCTAAACCCTAAACCCTACCAATTATATACATGCACATATAATCCCTTATTCCCTACTAATCCTAACTCCTAAACACTAAACCCTATGTATATATAGATATATATAGATGCATGTATATTCCCTTTTGCCCTACTAACCACCAGCAATTCTTTTTCCAGGATCCAGGCATTGGCATCGCCAAGCCGCTCCGCCAGCGCAACGAGGAGAGGCTCGAGGGAAGCCTGGTGATCAATGTTTAGGGTTTAGGGATTTAGGGTTTAGGGGTTTAGGGTTTAGGGGTTTAGGGTTTAAGGTTTAGGATTTAAGGTTTAGGGTTTAGGGGTTTAGGGTAGTTTAGGGCTTAGGAGTTTAGGGTTTTAGGATTTTAGGGTTCAGGGCTTTAGGCTTTAGGGCTTTAAGACAATTATAGCAATAAGATTAGAAATGAGGAATAACAAATATTAGTATGAGGAGAGGCTCCAGGGAAGCCTGGTGGCAGGAGGGAGAGCGTCAAGTTCAGAATTTCTTGCAGCAATAATGTCAGTAAGGATAGTAGTAATAGTAAACAACAACTATTCCTGTTATAACAATGTTAATCACAATGATAATAGTAGCAGTAATCAAAGAATTTGGATTCTGGGATACATCCTCTGAATGTCTTAAAAGAAGCCTCCATTTGTGCTGCTGCTTGTATACTGCAACAAGGTCAAGACAAGACTCTGCCAACAACATTTGCAATGAAAGTCCTGCGCGACGGACCCACACAAGCGTTTTCTGCTTTTGCCGGGGGCATTCTTGATTACATACAATTACTTGAGATCAGGGAGGGCAAAAGCTAGAAAGCTCTTTAGGAGCTCATCAAAAAAGAGGCCAAAGCAAGTCCCCCTGCACGATCGTCTGGATGACCATTTGGCTGGGGGAAGCCTCTGGGGAGGATCCAGATTTGGGGGTTTCCCAAAGTTAGGGGTACCCTTCTTGGGGGTCCCCATAATAAGGATTATAGTATTCAGGGGTCTATATTGGGATCCCCATATTTTGGGAAACTACCACTTCAATCTTTGCATGACCTCCAGAGGAGGGCCTCCGCATTGATACATCAATTCATTAGAATGGCTATCCAGCCCCCCCCCTCCTCCATACGAGCAATCAAAGTCAAAAGCTATTTCAGGGGTTGCAGATTGGTAGAAGACGACAACAACAGAAAAGCTCGAAGGATTTACCTTTTGTGACAAGACGACTAGAACAACAGCCAGCCTAGCCTGAGAAGCAACAGCTAGGCATCCGGATCCATTCCAAAGTATTGCGCCAAGTGGACCCCATGAGTGGGACCCCAATCCCTGTTAGACCTAAAAACCCCAAACCCTAAACCCGATATACCTCTATCTATACATATATATATATATATATCCCCTAAAACCCGTGTAAAGGTACCCTGAACCAAAAATCCCTAAACCCCTGAACCCCTAAACCCAAAATTTGTATGTGCGAATCTGATTCGCTGCCTGTCGCGGTCGTCCGAACGATGCTCCGCCAAGGAGTTCGGTGCAGACAGCCTCTAAGCTGCTGTGCGGAACCACAAGTCTTCGCAATTAGTGTGGGTTTAGGGTTTAGGGTTTAGGAGGGTTGTAGGGCTATATTGTCGTAATGGAAAAGAAGCTGGAAACGACAGTATTCTTTGAGGTGTAGGGTCTAGGAGGTATCAAGATATCAAACAGCCCCAGCTCAATGCACCCTAAACCCTTAACCCTAAACCCCTAAACCCTACACCCTAAACCCCTAAACCCCGAAACCCCTAAACCCCAAACCCCTGTTGCATCCCGTTGCTGTGTCACTTGACAAGTAGACCCCGCCTTGAGCAGCAGCGAGCTGGAGTGAAAGACCTTCAGGAAAGGCATCTTCTGAGATTCCCTAAAACAAGGATTATATGAGCCATAATCTAAACTCCTAAAAGGCGGTTATATAGGGGACTACTAAGATTCCCTAAAGTAAGGATTATATTGTATTAGTATCTTAAAATAAGGATTATATTGTATTAGTACTTTAAAATGAGGATTCTATTGTATTAGTATTTCAAAATAAGGATTATATTGTCTTATTAATCTTAAATAAGGATTATATTGTCTTGCTCATTCAAAATAAGGATTATTTTGTATTAGTACTTTAAAATAAAGACTATATTGTATTAGTATTTTAAAATCAGGCTTATATTGTATTAGTACTCTAAAATAAAGACTATATTGTATTAGTATTTTAAAATAAGGATTATATTGTATTCCTATTTTAAAATAAAGATTGTATTGTATTAGTATTCTAAAATAAGGATTATATCTCCCTGTTAGAGGAAACCCCCACTGATCTTTCCTCAACTTTACTGTTGTCTAGTCAGGACAGTTCCAATAACCTGCTTTCGCAAACAGAACAAAACTTACGTGTTCTGAGTGAGGAATAGGGGAATTTGTGATATTCCCTTCTTCCCTACTACTAACCAGAAAGCAACAGAACAAAACCTGTGATGAGAGCGGAGGAGCACCTGCACATTCTTGTCCGGGATCGTCCGGGCAAGGATGGTAACGTAAGCGCTCCTTAACAACTCGGACCCTTAAGCGCTGCCAAAGTACTTACGACATGAGATTTCGACCTGTGACGACTGCACAAAGTCATGTGCACAAACTTGTTCAAACCCCGGTAGTGGCCCGTGCTGTGCTGAGGCCTGGGCAGCATTTCATCCGTGTCCTGTGCAGGGATAAAGTGCTCTGACCTCGCCCTTCTTCACTGTGAGGCCTCGTGATAGACGGGCTCCTCCTACTTCTCCACATTCAGGAGTGCTATCTTGACAACAGATCCAAACTCCTTCCTGTTCGAATGACCATTGCGCGGAAGTCCAGTCCAGAAGTCCACTAGTGAACAACATCGAGGACTGTCGCATGGATGTGCATGTCACAAACACCGTTGCGGAATGTTGAGGGCATGTCATCGGCAAGGTCCTATCAAACGACGAGCCAGGGGTTTTCATTCACCGCCAAATGAGAAGAGTATCCTTCCATGACGACCGAGGCCCTGGAAACAACCAGGGAGGCTAAATGGAGAATCCTAACAACTTTCTAAGAATCTGGAGCGGGTACCAATACAGACCCCAGTCTACTCTAATCTTTATCATGAGGACCCCCAAAATGGTACCCCCAAATTTGGGGCACCCCCGGAAGTACATCAAACAATCTCCATGTCCCTAAACCCTAAACCCTAGACCCTAAACCCTAAACCCTAAACCCCAAACCCTAAACCCTAGACCCGAAACCCCAAACCCTAAACCCTACACCCAAGACCCCAAACCACTTGGTCCGCCTGCATGTTGGGGCCATCCCCTTGAGTAATCTGCAATGCCAGCTTCTGAAGCGCAGCATCGCGCAAGCCTGCTATTTCCCCAGTCCCGCTCAAGGATCCCAAAAATGGAACCCCCTAGTGATAGGGTTTAGGGTTTAGGGTTTAGGGACCCCCTAATAATCCCCTAGTCACCCCGATGTAGTAATGGGCTCATGTTTGGGGAGCTCCATTTTTTGGATCCCTGAGGGGTCTCGGTCGCAGCTGTCCCACAGGGTGTGAGCAAGGTTCAGAACCTACATGAGCTTTATTCTCTAAACTCCTTAAAAAGGGGGCTTACATAGGGGAGTAGTCTAGGGGTTATTATGGAGGGATACAAGTTTAGACCAGGGCTCATATTATGAGTCCTGAAAGGCACAAATTGCAGCTGGAGAGACGAGATGGCATCCCTATATAACTCCTTAAAGTGTCCCAATAGAACCCCTCTATCACCCCTATATAACCCTCCATTTTCTTTTCCTTTATCCCAGTAGAACCCCTATATATGCGTTTCAGAGTATGGCTACAATCCGTGAGAGAAGTGGACAACATATGATTGGTGATGTGAATGGCTTGATAGGGTTGAGGTTTCTTAGTTTTGACAAGGGGGTTTGGGGGTTAGGGGTTTAGGGTCTAGGGATCATGTTAGAAGTGCTTTGGCTTGAGGGGTTTCCATGGCATGGGTATATGACTTTGCGGCGATCGTCTGCCCAGACCCCTAAAGGATCCAAAAGATGGAACCCCCTAATAATCCCCTAGTTACCCCAATGCAGTAATGGGTCCTAATGGGGGATTCTGTTTTTTGGATCCTTTGGTGAACTTTAGTGGGTCTGGGTGTGGGTGGACTGCCGGTGTTTGAGAGAGTGATACAACAAGAGAGGTAATGGGCCACGTGGCTTTCAACAAACTGCGCCCCGAACCTGCAAGCTCCTGCCACATAACTCAGGGACTTCACAGGGTTTAGGGTTTAGGGTTCCTGAACGCAAGACCCATCACGGGGCACCATTAGGAACGCTGGAGATCTACGAGGGTTTGGGGTTTAAGGCCTTAAACGAAGATTATGCGATTGTCCTTCCTCAGAAATGACTCTTTCTGGGACCCGTGCTCCAGGACTTCGAATACACACATTGGATGATGTACCTGGCTTGCAGCGGCTGTTACTCCACAGGATTAGTGGTTCTGACTAAGGAATCAAGAATACGTTATATCGGGATTATATGGAGATTAGATCCACCTGTTCCCGACTAACTCCAATATCCCATTTGAATATGATAGTTTCCATTTGCCTTTCCATTATCCCCATGTAGTCCCTTATTCCCTACTAAGAATCAGTAAGCAAAAAGTCCCAAACTCCAAAAAATACTTTCCCTACATGGGGGGACCCTAATGTAGACCCCAAAATACTACTTAGGGATGGGAGGATCTGGGATCTGTAAACGAGTTTTTTGGTCTCAGTGCTTCGCTTAGGGGCTTGGGGCTTGCGGTTAGCCTCCTGGGGGCTTAGGGCCTTCAAAACGAAGTCTTAGAGTATGGGTGGGTTTGAACCCTGAGCCCTGAATTTGCTCCTCCGGCTCCTGGAAGCCAGGCATAGCAAGGTCAGAGAGCCCATTTTACTGAAAGACACAGCCAAAGGACAGGAGCCTCTCTAAATCCTAGACCCTGGGATCCTAGATGGCACTAGATCTCAGCAAGATCCCCTAAACGCCCATGGTAGCTTCCCCATTTTCCTTTCCATCCCCCTAGATCATCCGAATATATGCCCCTATATAATCCTTAGCCCTTCTGTCTGCCTTATAATATTATGAGGCAGGCGCCCCTATATAATCCCTAACCCCTATACAAGCTGCACCTATATAATCCCTAAGCCCTATAAAAGGAATATGCTTCATTCAAGATCCAGACCCTACCCTAAAGCCCTGTCCCCAAACCCAGAAGCTGATTGTCCATTGCGGTAGCTTGATATATTCTCCTTATCAATCCCAATATAGCCCCTATAAAAAGCCTCAAAGATTCCCTATGTTTCCTCTGTAGAAGCCCTATGAAGTCCCATCAAAGAGTAAATGTTGATCCTTTCGACCCTAAACCCTGAACCCTAATCAAACCCTGAACCCCTAAACCCTAAACCCCTAAACCCCTAAACCCTAATCGGATCTGGGGATCCGCACGACCCGAAGATGGAGCACAGCGGCTCCGCCTCAGTCCTGGCTTTTCAACCCATTTACAGGGATATTTAGGGCTTTAAGGTTTAGGGTTTAGGGGTTTAGGGTTTAGGGATGATTATGAAGGGGTTATATAGGGCTTAGGTTTTAGGGTTTAAGGGTTTAGGGTTTAGGTGCATCTAAAAGTATATAGGGTTATACAGGGCTGTATGGGGATATTACCTTAATAATGGAGAAGCAAATGGGAAAGAATTTTTTGATAGTGGAATGGAAGCTACTATGTATAGGAGACGATGTAGGGCCACATATGGGATATGTCGCACAAGAACGGAGAATAAATGGAAAAGCAAATGGAAAATGAATGAAAAGTTGGATCTGTATAGTGTGCTATAGGGTTTATCTAGAATATTGCTAGGTTGTCAAAACGAATTTTCTCTTTTTGGGGGTCCCAGCACAACATGGCCCCAAATTTTTTGGGCACCCTACCAAAGTCCATAGTTGCACAACCCCAATCCCTCATCTCCCCATTCAATAACCTTTTCACACTAGAAAAGTGACCATACATTGAACAATCCAAAACACAATTCCCGATAAAAATCTAACACCCAAAAAAGCCCGAAATGTGAGAAAAAAATAAACCCTAAATCCACCAATGTAAAGTTATATAGGGGACATATCGCCCAAGAACGGAAAATGAAACCGCATGGGCTTACGGCTAGTGCCTTGATCTTACAGGCTTCATCGCTTGGTGACTGCGAGGCTAAGGAGGGGTAAATACGGATCGGATTATATAAAGTTATATAGGGTTTTACAGGGTTATGTAGGGTTATATAGGAATAGATAAGGTTATTATATAGGATTAGATACGGTTTAAGAGGGTTTAATAAGGTTCAATAGTGTTGTTAAATACGGTCTTATAGGGTTAAATACGGTTCGATAGGGTTATATTCAGGGTTTATATGGGGTATAGGGATATGGGAAATGGCGGACTATGTACGGATGTTTAAGGATACTGGAACCCACTGTTGAGGGTTCAGGGTTTAGGGTTGAAGGTCCGGGGCCCGGGGTTCAGGGCTGCTTTTGTAGTCGCGCTTTTGATCCACTGTCAAGATATCCATCTGACAAGGTGCCTCAAGGGCCTCTCTTGCCCTATATACCCCTATACTATACATAACCCCAGTGTCCATTGCATTTTCCATGTTCTTTTCCACTTGATTCTCCATTCTTGGTGTAATAGATAACCCCTATGGGTCGGTTTAGGGTTTAGGTCTTAGGTGCAAGTGTGGAGGGCCATGCTCACTGGCAGTGCCCTCTGCCTCTGCCATCAGGGTTTGGGTCCAGGGTTTACATGGGTTTACTGTTTAGGGTCTGGGGTCTAGGGTTCACAGCCGTTTTTATGAGACCGTTTTCCTTCCAATGACTTGTGGGAATGCAATGCTTGCAAGGCCCATGACTATGCGCTACCTAATGCCGCTTGAATCCGTACTCGTTGTTGAGCCAGCACCAAAGCTTTATTGAACTGAGGCTTCAAGCGTGCTTGCCTAAAGCGTGGTGAAGGGTTTATATATTGCCCCAATAATGGAGAATCAAGTGGAAAATGAAATGGACACCGGGATTATATACGGGGGTATGTCGGGGTTAAACCCTAAACCCCTAAACCCTAAAGCCCTAAACCCTAGCCACGAAAACAAGCCGAGGCTGCTGAAGGTGCGGCGGTATCGGGTCTGGCTGCCCGAGGTCCTGCCCAGCACTAAGCTGCCTTGGGGTTTATTAAGTCAAGAGGTTTAGGGCTTTCTGCTTTTTAGGGTTTATAGGGTTTAGGGTTTTAGGGTTGAGGGTTTAAGGTTCAGTTGCGTGTCTAGTCTAGGATCATCAAAAATCCTCTCCTCGCAACGGACAGAGCACCAGCTTGCACAATAACACACCATAACAAATGTCCTGTTGCAATCAACAACCTCAAAATCCTGCAGTTTTACCCCTAAACCCTAAACCCTAAGCCCTAAACCCCTAGACCGTGGCCTCGGAGTTTGGAACCCCTCCCAGGGGATGCTTTGAAACCTCAACAATTCTTTAGGGTTTAGAGTTTAGGGTTTAGGGTTTAGGGTTTGGGGTTTAGGGTTTAGAGCATGTTGGTGTTGCATGAACTTCGAGGCTGAGGCTGCAAGCATGGCGGCCCAGAGTAGGGATTACATGGGGTCCTACAGGGGTTAAATTGGGGTAATATTGGGGGTTATATATGGTTATATAGGGTTATATAGGGGTAATACTAGGGGTTATATAGGGGACTTATAGGGTGTAGGGTTGAGGGTCTAGGGATAATGGAAAAGAAAATGGAAGCTACTATATTATAATAAGGTATATATTGGGGTTGTATTAGGGTTATATTGAGTAGTGTTTTTTGGTGGTTGAACCTAGTAAGATAATGTTCCTTATATAAAATACTATACCCCAGAAGGAGGATATAATCTTACTCGATATTGGGTACCATAGTATGCCCAAATAAAATACTACTCACATGGGGTTCTACAGTACTCTTACTCTTACTACTATTACTATTGTTACCACTGCTATGATTAATATTATAATTAATGGTTTCCATTGTATTTTCCATTATCCCAATAATACCACGATACTATAATTAGTAGTTTCCATTCTATTTTACATTATCCTTACATAACCCCATAATATGAATATTCAACCTCAAATAACCCTAATATACTATAGTAGTTTCCATTTTATTTTCCATTATCCCAATATAACCCTATCATTATATAGTAGTTTCCATTTTCTTTTCCATTATATCAATATAACCCTATACTATTACCCCTGTAATATAATAGTTTCCATTTTCTTTTCCATTAATCTTATATAACCCGAATATACTATAGTATATACCCTATAATTCCCTACATAATCCCTATATAACCCCTCCATTCAGCTTCTGAGGCCCAGACAGCAACGGACTCTTCAGATCCATAGCCGCGTGTCCTTTCACAAGCTGGCCCACTCGTCTGAGCTCTCCCCACTGGGTTTAGAATTTACGCTTCAGCGCTTAGGGTTCAGGGTTGAGATTGTGTTTTTTATCGGACCTTTTCTCCGTCCACCAGGCGTCCCAGCAAACAGAGATCGCTTTACGGCTAGACCCTTCAGCGTCAGTTGAGATGGTTTAGGGTTCAGGGTTTGGGGTTAAGGGTTAAGGGTTTAGGACTCTCCGTGATCCTCCCGCGATCATGAGGTTCTACAAGAAAATGCCATTCTTCTGCTCTCAGTCCCTGACTGAGCGGTTCCCTAGCAAGACACTCAGGGCATCACTGGAAGCCATACCAAAATTTGTGAAATCCTAGCTGACTCCTGAAAACCCGTGAATTCCCAATGGAACCCTATAATGACCATAGTAGTTTCCATTTTCTTTTCCATTATCCCCATATAAACCCAATATAGCCCTAAAATTCCTATATTCCCTAAAGGCGTCCCCTAAGCCCTAAACCCTACACCCTAAACCCTTCAAACCCTAAACCCTTTATATTCCCGTCCCGTTGACAGCTGCACGGCTGCCGTTGCCGCCGGCACTACGGTCGCCTAGCAGGTACTTGGCAGCAAGGGCTACACAGGGTTACGTCAGGTGCCAGGAACTCAGAACATTACCGCGGAGATGTTCCTCGTGAGCTGGGAATGTCAACTTGTGTGTTTTAGTTGCTTCTTTTTCCATTATCCCAAGGCAACCCCAATATTATCCCGATATCCCGAAACCCTAATTGAATTAGTAGTTTCCATTATCCCAATCTAACCCCAATATACCTAAACCCTAAATAGTAGTTTCCAGCTTATTTCCATTATCCCAGTAAAGCCCAAATATCCCCTTTCCGTGTCTCCACCTTCAGTGGGTAAAACCCTAAATCCTAAACCCTAAATAGTAGTTTCCATTTGCTTTTCCATTATCCCTATATACCCTAGATACCCTATAGAATCCCTGTATAACCCCTATATCCCCTATACAACCTGCTTTGCCTGCTTTGGGCGCTGTTGCTGGCCACGGCTTGGCATTGCTGCCCATGGAGGGAGTCCTGCGGCACTACAGGAGAGCTAAACTCCTTAAAGCGCGTTGTATAGGGGATATAGGGATTATATAGGGTAAAAAGGGTATACAGGGTATATAGGGATAATGTGGGGTGTTTAGGGCATATAGGGATCATGGAAACGAAGATGGAAACTACTATGTAGGGTGTAGGGTTTGTGTTATGCACTGACGAACGAGCTCTGAGCGCCCAGCATTGGCATGTCATCTGGGAACATAGCCGTTTCTGCCTCATC
Organism: Symbiodinium pilosum; assembly: GCA_905231905.1. NCBI lineage: Eukaryota > Dinophyceae > Suessiales > Symbiodiniaceae > Symbiodinium > Symbiodinium pilosum. Next base: position 16,948 of record CAJNIZ010000233.1, on the reverse strand, counting down.
CTGAAGCTTGCGGAGCATCGACAGTTTGCAGAATACACATGATATACGAAGAAATTGCGTGTATCTACATATATATATATACATGTATTAGGACTCTACATCTATAAGATACATATACAGACAGTGCACATGCATACACATGGAGAACTACAACAAAAGATGTGGTCGCCAGACATGCCGAAGCCTCCACAGGTCGATAGCTTCTACTTCGGCTCTGCCTGCCACGCAGTAGCAAGCATGTAATAGTCACGGTAATAATAGTCATAATACGTAATAATCATAGTGATAGTGATAATAGTAGTAGTAGTAGTAGTAGCAGCAGTAATAGTAACAGTAATCGTGATAGTAATAGTAATAGTAGTAGTAATGGTAATAGTCAATGGTGATGGAATAGTAATAGTAATTGTGATAGTCATAGTGCATATCTGTGATGCCATCAAGCGCGACAGGGAGTGCGATTCTGATGGCACAGCCGTTGTTGGCGGGACCTGCCCGACCCCAGATGAGCCATAGTCTAAACTCCTAGCATCCCCCCCTAGTAACCCCTATAATACTCTCCTACGTGACAGAGTCCCCTATACAAGCCCCTTTAAGGAGTTTAGACCCTAAACCCTAAACTCTAAAAAAAAGTTTCCATTTTCCTTTCCATTATCCCTACACAACCTATAAAACCCCCATATAACCCCTATATCCCCTTTACAAGCTCCCTTAAGGAGTTTAGACTATAGCTCAGATTTAAAGGCTTTAGCAGGACTACTGGCGTGATGGACAGCTTCACCTCGAAGCTCTCATTCGCCCTTGGGGGCGCCGAGGAAGATGCCTGCGCTGCTGAAGAAGTCCTGCAAGACACGTTACTATTCTTGCTAGTACTATTAGGTTCATTACTAGTAGTCTTATGACTATTAGTCTTATGATTATTATTACCATTATTGTGATTGTTATTATTGTTAGTCAGGTCATTTCCTTCCCATTCCTTCCCTGTTTGGCCCTGAGCTTCCTAAGCTTTGGGTGTGGCAGCTCTACCGCTACCAAACAGAAAGTTGAAGCTTGTGGTTCTCTGTGAAAGCTCAATTGCAGGTAGCTCAAATGCTAAGCGTATAGTCCACCTCAAGTAGATAGAATATGGTTTCGGGTATATTTTAATAAGATCCCCATATACTCCATATTCTATCTACTTAAGGGGGACTATATGCAGAGAACCATGTATGTGAAAGTTCCGAATATCTGCGCTCACTCAGAGGCGACACGGCTCAGGCTGGCCAGCAATACCTCCAACTCTTTGACATACCCATTCAGGAAGCCCATAACATACTTGAAAGGGATCAAACAGTTTTGTTTAGCTCATCAGGGGCTACAACGTGGTGGTTCGCCTGAATAATGGGACCCCAATATAGACTCCAAAATACTACAATCCTTTTTTGGGACCCCCAAAATGGTAGCCCTAGTCTTGGGAGACCCTAAAACCCCCAAACCTTGTATAACCCGTATAAAACCCCTATTCAAAACCCCTATATAACCCCCTTATAACGCGGAAAGCCCCATGTACCCTGGTGGTCGTGGGAACCCCCGGTGCATAGTCCCCCTTTAGTAGATAGAATATGGTGTATATGGGAATCTTCTTATACTATACCCAAAGCCATATTCTGTCTACTTAGGGGGGACTATAACTCTAAACCCCAAACCCTATACCCTACTTAAGGGGGACTATAACCCTAAACCCTAAACCCTATGTTTTGTATACTTAGGGGGACTGTGGGCCCAAAAACTTGGCAGGTTGCTCCTGGCTGTGGCGGCCTGGCAGGGCCTGGGTATTCTCATGGGATTTAGGGTTTCGGGATTTAGCGTTTAGGGTCTAGGGTTTGGGATCTGGGATTTAAGGTTCAGGGTTTAGGGTTTGGGATTTAGGGTTTAGGATTTAGGGTTGGGATTTGGGATGTAGGATTTAGGGCTTAGCAGTAATACATATTTATAGCAGTAAGAGTGATCACTGTAGTAGTAGTTTCACAACATCAGCAATACTAGCAACAACAATAGAGATACGAATTCTAATCACAAAAACCATCATCGCAATAATAATACTAATAATAATTGAGAATAATAGTACTAGTAATAACAACAGCAATGATAACTTGTAATAATAATAATAATAATAGGAGTAAGAATAGTAATAGTGGTAATGCATCGACGCTGGTACCCTTCATGACCGCTGACCGCGCCCAACAGCAATCCCTCACTGTGCTGCAGAAATTTGGTGCGGCTGGACACCATGAACCCAAAACCCTAAATCCTGCACCCTAAACCCTAAATCCTGAGCCCTAAACTCTAAACCCTAGTACCAGCTACCTGAAGTCCCAATCTGTTGGTCCCCCCTGTAATAGTGGCATAAGAGGAATAAAAGGACCCCTAATATAATCCTTATTATCCCTTATAGTCACTATTACTGGGTGGGGGGTCCACCTAAAGGAGCTGCATCAACAAAGCAACAGAACATGCAAGCAGAAGTAGTAGCAACTGGCATTGTAGGGGTGGCAGTGCAGCAGTAGCAGAGCAGTTGCCACGGGAAGAGGAGGATGCATGGGTTACGGCTCGGCAGCAGCACCAGCACCAGCAGCAGCAGCAGCAGCAGCACCAGCACCAGCACCAGCAGCAGCAGCAGCAGCAGCAGCAGCAGCTGGAGCAGCAGCTGGAGGGGGGAGCGATATCAATGCAAAAGCCCCGGCTTCTTGGGAGTGGACGCAGAGCGCTGTTGCGGCTGCGGAGACCGGCGCGATACCGGAGCCTAAGACTTAAGAAAATCCCTACAAAATTATCATTGCACTGCCAGCAGAAATTGTAGATACGTAGCTCCGAGAGAGAGAGAGAGTGGACAGGCTACGAATGTCGCCTAGATGCTTTGAAATCTTAATGGGAAGCTCAGCAGCTTTCAGATCAGGAGTGATTAAGGTTGGCGCTAGTCTAAGGTTTTCCCCAAGAAAGGCCTTGGCAAACATCCCTATATTGGGATAATGGAAACTAAAATGGAAATTACGATTATACATTTTTATATATATAGATAAGGATTATATTAGGATAATGGAAAAGAAAATGGAAACTACTATGGTGATCACTACTGGACTGGACCTGCGTACTAATGGGACCAAAACCGTTAGTCCGTCGTCATACAGTACTCCAAGTTCCCTGAGACAGTTGAGACTCTTCCTTTTGCGAATCCAACCTAGGCTACCGCCTTCTCAAAAACTCATGAGGTTCCATGAATTTCGCCCGGAATAACCCCCATATAACCCCTATATAACCCTTATGTAATCATGTAATCCCGTATAACCCCCCATGCAATCCCATAGGACCCCTATATAACCCCTCTATAAATCCCGTATAACCCCTATGTAACCCCTACATAACCCCCATAT
>CAJNIZ010000232.1:6305-28333 GCA_905231905.1 Symbiodinium pilosum | reverse complement strand
CAACAATAATGCAGTGTTGGTCCTGCACAGTCCCGGCAACATGGCTTCTTGCGCCGATTGATTTCCTACACAGCAACTGAAAACCGCAAAGCTGCTGAGTCCCGGCAGCCTAGCTTGGACTAACCTTGTTGCGCTTCTTGGTCTCGTGCCAGCCGCTGAAAAGCCTCAAGGTTTAGGGTTTAGGCTTTCACGATTTCTCCGCCTCTGGGTCGGCGGACTGAGCCGGAGGCTCTTAAGTATAGCCCCCTAAAACCTCGACCCCAATCCGGAAACCCTTTGAACCTGCAACCCCACTGCCTAAGCCCCCTAGATCCCAATTATTCCTAAGACCCAAGCTCCCGACCATCATCCTCCTTATTCCTAAATCCCCTAAACCACCTTCAAACCATGAAGCAAAACTCTTGACCGCTAAAGTCCTAAACCATACACCCCCAAACCTCCTCAACGCCATACCTGCCCCCTAAGCCCCTAAACTCCTAAAACTCTACACCCCCAAGCAACCCTACACCCTAAACCCTGAAACCTCTAAACCCTTAACCCCGTAAACCCCCCTTCAACCTCAAGCCCCCTGATCCACCATTGCCTGCGCCAGGGCATCTGCAGGCTTCTCCTGCGCGAGGGTGCGCGCGAGCTTCACCTGAGCCATCATGGATCAGGGGTTTGGGGCTTAGGGTGATTTACTAGGTTCCCCAACAGCGCCTTTATGATAAGGGCTCCCTGCTTCGTAATATTCAGCTCTAGTAAGGCGACCCCAAAATAAAAAACAAAAAGGGTACTACTGGGGTACCTAGTTTAAGAATTAGGTTTCAAGGCTTAGGACTGAGGAGGGCTTAGGATTTAGAGTGTAGGAATTTGGGTTTGGGGAGTTTGGGTCTTGGGGTCTGGAATGTAAAAGTTTAGAGTTGAGGGTTGCGGGGTTTTGGCTTTCGCCTTCGGAGTTTAGAGCTTTGCGAGGTTGGCCGCTTGAACGGTACAAAGCTTACACGCGGTCAACATAGGGGTTCGGACGATAAGACTGCGCGTCAGGGAAATGTGCATACGGCAGATTTATAAGCAATTACGCAGTCTATCAGATTTGCTTAGCAGCCCGCATGTGGGCCGAACCTTACACCCTAAAACTCGAAACCCTGAACTGCTAGGGTTGCCATAGCTGTGATGCTGACTTAAGCCGCTTCGCGGAGGTTGTTTGCCGGCAGTACAGTCCTCAGAACGAAGGATAGCCCCCACACGAACCCCGGAAGGCCCTGCAAAGACTGCACTTCTTGTCAAAACATGCCGGTATGGGTCTCCATGTTAGTCCCTGAACCCCAAACCCAATTAGAGACTACAGGCAGCCCGAAAGGGAATCCTCACTGTCCCTCCCAAAAACTTTTTTGGGTTTAGGGCTGCGTGCTGGAGCTTTGGAATCTGGGAGTTATGGGCTTGAGAATATGATTGAAGATTGAGGTTTTGAGGTTTACACAGGGACTATAACAGGAACCCCAAGACAGGGAAGCCTAGGAATATAGTAGGAATCTCTTGGGAAAATATGCCTACCAGGGTACTTAAATTCCCCTCATAGTCCTACTACATTCTTGAGATTCCCTGTTTGGGGTTTCCATTCAAGCCCTTTTAGCTTAGGGTTTTGGGTTAGGGTGATTGGACGTCCTCTCTGCCCTGCAATGCCCAAATGTCTTGCTGATTACGTCTGGACCTGGGGCAGGGGCGGCGGTCGATCTTCTTTTCGCTGCCGTCGCTCTTGCTATCAACTACATGACAGAAACTGTTGAGGTAGTCATGAGTCAGGAAGGCTCCTTTCATCACTTGATAGCAACTGCAATTATCTCATGGTTTATGACTCGACTAAAGGATAATTATTTCCTAGGTACAGTAGCCTCCTCAGAGCGACCCAAAAGTGAGTAAAAAAAACATTACACACAACGAACCCATCATGTTGTGACCCTCATATGTTTATCTCTTTACATACATACATACATACATACATACATACATACATACATACATACATACATACATACATACATACATACATACTACATACATATATACGTACATACTACATACATATATACATACATATAAATACATATGGGTGGTTGTCAAAATTACGGTCCCTTGTTGGATCCTTATTACAGTACGGCACCTAATATGAAGGTGACCCCCAAAAGAGACCATAATTTTTGACAACCACCCATATATATATATATCTAGACATGTGCATAGGGCTTCAGGTTAAGGCTTTTCAGGCTACATGTTATCAGAAAAGTGCATTTGCGTGAATAATTAAATGGGTCTAAATATATTTCTATCCTGCCATGACCGGGTATCTTACTGGTTCTTAGGGAATAAGGGGATACAATCCCTACATAATCCCTGTATAATGTATTCCCTTATTCCATACTAACTCCAGTGAACTATGTCTATCCGAAGGAGAGTTTTTGGGAGGTCTGCCACAGTCCTGAGCCACGTTCAGCTCTCAAACCAGAACCTCAAATCTCTACCCTGCAATCCCAAACCCCAAGCCCTATATCAATATAGACCTCTGAAAGGCCATACAATACTTTAAACCTTCAACCATCAGGCCCAAACCTAATCCCTAAATCATAAACCCTTGATCTGAAGGCTTAAATCCCCCAAGGCCATAGGCCAGTGGCTATGTGGTTGTAGAGGGATCCATTTCCCGCGTCGATCTTCAACAGGGCGTGCACTCCTGAGCTTACGGTTCTCAGGGACCTTTTAAAGGAGGTAAAGGCATGTATAGGGGATTAGGGGGGCATAAGCTGAGGTACCCTTGTGGAAGGCTACTTCAGTGGATGGACTACAGGGGGTTAAGGGAATGCTTCAAGGACTCCCCAATATCAAGTGTGGGACCGTTTGTAGGGAAGACACACAGAGGATCGCTTGGAGACCTTTAAGGGACGACTTCAATGTTCGATTTCTAGGTGCACCCTGCTGCTATGGAAAGCTTGGCAATGCTTGGAAGGAGCCCTTTGCGGAGTTGGCTTCACTCACTTCATTTGGAACACTGTTGGGGTCATAATGACATGTTAAACCCTTATTCCAAATAGTTAGCTCTGCTATTCCTCGACATTTGAACCACTTCCAGCAAGACCCCACTTGAACTTCTGCATGCCGCCAAGGACACTCTGACGGCAAAACGGACGTAAGTTCCGAGTATTTCAAGGCCATGGGAAAAAAGCACTCGCGCGAGAGCGAAAAAATCCTCCGATGGAAGAACAACAGGAACAACAGGGCTTTGACAGAGGAATTAATATTGATGCTCTCAATGCAAATAGTTTCGAAGAAGTCCACATATAAAACAGTCGGTAATGCGGCCTGCATTTACCCTGAAAAACCACTCAATTGGAATGAGCCCGCAATTTCGAGTAGTCCCTGATGCCTGCTAAGGCCTCCATTTGGAAGACTGAGCCCTAATTTGGAATAGTCTTTCATAAGGTCCTGAACCCGCCCCATCTTAGGGTAATATTGGGGTTATATGAGGGATAATGGAAAAGAAAATGGAAACTACTATAATGGGTTCTATGGGTGATTATTGGGGTAATATTTCTGAACCCGCCCCAGGATGCTGTCTGAACTTGATGTGGGGGTCTTGAAGATTGGCGACGCTGGGCTGTTGGGGTCGTGACGGGCATTAACCAGATCTGGGCAAGACCCGTTTTCCCTCAGACTGGTTCTGTCATCCGACGGTTCTTCACGATCGCAGGTCAGCTGGCTGAATCACTGCCGCGGCTTGATTCCTAAAAAAGAACTCCAACTTTTGGAAACTCCCATTCGATCTGATTGTTGCAATTTGCTTAAATTTTTGCACCTACGATACTACGAGGCACGGTCTTTTCGCGTTTCTTCTGTCAGTACACATCCCATCGATGTGCAAAACACATAGGTATCCCTGTGCCTGCAAGCTTCGAGGCCTCAAGCTGCAATTCGAGGGAATTTTGCTTGAACGCAACTTACTCTTCGAAGTAAAAGTGGCGCTGGCGCGAAATCATGAATCGGGTACAAGTTAGCCAGTACATTTTTCTGGATCGTGCCAAGCGTGTCCTTTAAGGAGAATAGGTGCTCGTCACACTTCCGAGTCTCGTCGTTGTGCAGTCATGTAAAGTAAGGAAACCTTTTCAAACCGGCAAGGCCGTGCTAAGTATTTACAAGGGCTTACTGGGGGTCAGTAGGGAATAAGGCAATATATTATATGAGGATTATATAGGGATATATTCGTTTCTACCCTACTAAGAACCAGGATAAGCAACATTAATCCATACATAACCCCTATATATCCTATTCCTTTATTCCCCTACTAAGAACCAGCAGGTGGAGACATCATGTAAACAAGCGGCTCAGTGCAATGCCTTGTATAAGGTCTGGTATGCGAGCAAGGATACTACATTGCCCCCATGTTAGCTTGGGGCTTATGTAATTATTCGGTCGCTATTCTACTTTGCGCCAGAAACTATGCCCTGAACCTAGGATGCTCAACACTCAAGCTTTAAGCCGAATGTAGGTGTCGAAAAAAAGGCTGACAAAAGGATTTAGAAATACATTTTCTCGTATTGCTCACGAATGGGTTAGGAAACAAAATCCCCAAAATGTTGCGCTGCTAATCTCAGCAGGAGTTTGGGAACAAGATTCAAAGCTAAAGTTGTGCAGCCAGGGTGCGCTCAAGGGCGATGTCGCACGTCGCCATCCTTCTCTTTGATGGTTCGGTAGATTGGGGGGCTCCAACCCTTGCTCTCCCGTTGTGGGGGTCCCTAAACTGATAACTGTTATATCATATACCCTAGAACTGCCCTCAATGTTGTCCTTTGTCCAGGGGCCTGAATGATCAAGAAACTTGTTACTGTATGCCTGGAATGAAACCGAGTTATATTAGCAAGCGCAGAAGAATATCATACTCCTTCCAATTTATTCGAGCTGCTACATGGTAGTTTCCCAAAATCAGTGCACGCCAATATAGACCCCAATATACTGTAGTCCTTATTATTGGGACATCCAAAAAGGTACCTCTAATTTTGGAAAACCCCTGACCTGGGGATCCAGATGCTCTTCTTTTCCTGGCTACCTAAACATTCGCAAGGGCTAAACCCTAAATCCGAAACCCCAAGCACCAATTACTTTCTAAGCGCGCATATCCCTAAACCCTGAACCCCAATGCTTGAGCCTCTATCCCTACGTAAGCCGTACTCCCTATCCCTGATACCGTAACACCAAGCATCCACAAGCATACAGTGACCCTAGACCCAAAACATCACCAAACGTCCCTCAAGTCTAACCGTTCACACATAAACCTATATCTTTCCATAAACACAACAGTTTCCACGTCATTTTGCATCTTTATTTTCCATTCTTGGGGCAAACTCCCAACCCACAACCCTAAACCCTAAACCTTAAACCCTAAACCCTAAAGCCTAAGAGCTCCGGCCTCGGCCGCTCCGTGAGGTCACGGAAAGCGCGTGGGGGGCGACAGGCTTGGGCCCATACCGCACGAAACAGCATAGGGTTTTGCATAGGGGTTTTAGGGTTTAGGGTTTAGGGTACAAGGATAATGGAAAAGAACACGGAAACTACCATGATGGGATTTTCTAAGAGTTACGGGGTATAAATTGGGTTTTATGTAGGGGTTATATAGCGAGGGATAATGGAAAAGAAAATAGAAACTACAGGGATTATAGGGATTATATGGGGTGTATAGGGATTGTGAGGAATATATTGGGGTTATATAGGGATAATGGAAAAGAAGGAAACTACCATATTATAATAAGGTGTATATATGTATATATACATATATGCGTCCATACCACATGAAACAGCTTTGAGTTTGGGGCTTTAGGGCTACAGTTTAGGGTTTAGGATTGCGGGTTTCGGGTTGAGGGTTCAGGGCTTAAAGGTTCAGGATAGTTGTGATTTCGGTCGTAAAGTCTGCCGTTTGAGGTTAAGCGTTTTTGTCTGAGATCTGGGACATTGGGCTTAGGATTTGGCGTTTTGGAGTTGGGGAGACTAAGAGTTTGGAATTTTCATGTTTTGAGGTGTTGGGCGTGGGGCTAGTCAGTGGAGTTTGGGATTTGCGGTTTGAGGCTGTGGTTGGGTTGGTTAAGGGCTTACAGCAGCTGCCATGGGGGCGGTGAGGGTCTAGGGTTTAGGGATTCTCAAGTTCAGGATTGAGCTGTTTAAAGAAGAATTTCCCTGTTTGATTTCAAGGTTTATGGCCAAACCCTGAACCCCCAAGCAAGGGTTTTCGGGCATACGGTACTATATGTATCCATGTATGATAGGGAAGAAGTGGTAATGAATCAGGCATCCACTTTAAAGGCCCAAACCATGACCCTAAACAACCAAACCCTAAACCTCCCAACCCTGAAGCCTAGAGCCAAAACCCTACATACACCCTCAAATCCCTAAACCCAAAGCCCAAAATCTACGCCGCCTAAACCATTGGGATCAACAGGGCTTCAAGGCATAGACATGGCTTCCCCAAAATGAGAGGATGCTGCTAGTGGAAGACATCCTGCACCGTCCAAAGTGCCCAACATCCACCCCGAACCTCGAGTAAGCGCAGTAGTATAACCATGATCTTAGGTTTCTTCCACCAACGAATAACCTGAATCTCCGCACCAGAAAGTGGTGAAATGTGAGAGCCTGCTTGATGAGACTAAGGTTTTGAGGTACAGCTATAAAAGCTATATGGGAGAATCCTACTTCAAACAGTGTCAAGTAGATGGAAGCGGAGGCCTGTTTCAGAGAAGCTTACGTAGCATACTCAGAGCACGTGGCATAACTTCCTTTACTTCCACCGGGTACTACTGTTCCGTCCTCGCCAGTAGCTTCAACAACAAAGTGCAGGCTTCTTGTTGTACAGTTTTTCTGGCTTGTGCATGTGTCGGGCCAAGATTTTGCACAGATCCCGCCTACTAAACCCCAGGTCCTGTCACCCTCCACCCTAAACCCTACACTCTGAACCCCGCACCCCTTAACGCGAAGCCCGCCACTGTATGCTCTCACACGATGTAAGAGCCTGACCTTAAGACCATGGGCACTTTCAGGATCCTCCGCCTCGGGGATTGGCGGTTTGGGGTCTTGGGTTCATAGTTCAGGCATATGAGCTATAGTCTAAAGTCCTTAAAAAGGGTTATATAATTGATTATATAGGAGAATACTGTCGCGGTTATGAAGGGGGATACTAGGAGTTTAGAGGATAGGGCATATGGCCCCTTGGGGGGTGGGGGGGGCGGGGCTTAGGGTTTAAGGTTTATGGTTGGGGGCTCATGATTTAAGGCTTATGGATCTTCCTGGGGGGTTTAGAGCTTAGGGTCTAAGGTTGGGGGTGTTTAAATGGGCTCGGGGTGGTTTGCATTTTGGGTGTAGGATATCTGGTTCTCGGCTAGACAGATAGGTTCTGCCTTCCAAGAACTATTCAACAAGGTTTAGGTAGGCGCATGCTAAAATTCAGTACTGCACACACCTGCTGCATGGGCTCTACAAGGGATCACCCGTGTCGCACATGCCCAAAAATCCTGGACCCTACATGCTAAATGCGGACTGCTTTTGCCCTGGAAATGAGAGCTTTCGAGAATCGCAGCTTCAGCCTGGGCTTGGAGTTTGAAGTTTTAAACTTAGTGTTGAGGCCGTTTAGGAGGTTCGGAGGTCTTGGGCGTAGGGCTTGCAAGAACCAGTAGCTAACAGCAGGCTTTGTAGACGAACCTCTGAATGGCCCATAAACGGGAGCAAATTCATTCACTACTTCCAAAACGGCCTTTGCCGTGAGGAGTCGTATACGTGCACCAAACCCCCCAAAACCTAGGCCTTAAACCCTTAACCCGAAACACCTGGACCCTAGACCCTAACTGCTAAGTCCTATACCTTGCACGAGGCAGACGCAGAATGGAGGCGCTCTGTGCAGAACAGGTTCGTACGCAGCACACCCTCCCCCAAACTAGCATGGAAACCCATCTAGCCTACCTTTTAAAGGAGAGCATTCTATAAAGGACCGCTTTTCAGATTCGCGGGCTGCCTAGGATTTGCCGGTGAAACCCGACCCTGGGTGGAATCCAAAGTAAGTCACCGCAATGGATCTATAGTAAGTCTTATTGTTTCCGAACAACAATAACTTAGGTCCAGTTCCGTAGCAGGAACCCAGAAAGCCTTTTGCAGTTCGGGGAGGAAGTATTCGACTTGCCATCATGGCTAGCTTGTCCATGAAACTTTATAGGGTTTGGGTTGGTGATGTAGAGGCCTTGATAGTTTCAATAGGGTTTGGGGGCGTGGTTCACTACAGTTATAGCCCGTCGTCTCGCGTTTTCCTGGCTCGCCCATGCATGCCCATGTAGATGTTGCCAAAACTTGCAGATCCTAAGTTGCAGAAACCCTCAATCCTCGACCCCAAACTCAAAGGCCCTAAATCCTAAACCCTAAACCCTTAATCCTAAACCCTAAACCCTTAATCCTAAACCCTCGAAAGCCGCACCTCGAGGAGCAGCGGCACGCCAGCAAGTAGCTCTGCACCGATGCCGCCCAAAGGAACCTACCAAGGCTCAAGGTCTAGCCCACTAGGGAGTTTGGGCTTAAAATTTAAGGTTTAGGGTTCAGGGTTTAGGGTTGAGGGTTGAGGGTTTAGGGTTGAGGGCTTTGGGGTTAGGAATTCAATTCCCAGAAAAGAAGCACCCTCATCTGAACTCTGAAAGGAGATAACAGGAGCCCTTTTTAAGAGTTATAAAAAAAGGTTGTTGGGGAAACTCCGACATTGTGGGCATTGCTTGAAGGCTGCACGGACTGGTTAAGTGGGTTATAAGTGGGGTCATAAGTCCCCTCCTCAATGCTGGCCTTCTTATCACCCCCTTTGTGACCGACCGGCTGAGCTCCATACAGCTTCACTCCCTAACTCCCCGCTTAAAGTAGCCGGACTTGTTCTTACACCCCAAGTCATAAACCCTAAATCCTACACCCTAAACCCCAAAGTGTAAAGCCTAAACCATGTGGGCCTCCGCGAGGATTTCGAAGGATGCTGAGACACCTGCCATGGCGATCTAGGGGTCTTGGGATGAATCTGGAGGGTAGGGCTTGAGGTGCCTTACGGTAAAGAAAGGTCTATATATGAATACAAGGGGTTTAGGGTCCTGGGATGAAAGGTCTATATATGAATACAGAGGGTTTAGGGTCTTTGGATTAGGAGTTGAAAGTCCAGGAGTTCTGGATAATGCCGAGGCGGCTGCGCCTGGCACAGTATTCCCACGTTGTTGGAAGCCGGCATCCCTATTCATCCTGTAGGGGTGCTTGAAGACATACATAGGGGTATATAGGGAAATTGAAAAGATGGAAACTAACTAGTGTAATATGATGTAAAGCTTAAGGATGCTGTAGCTTCTTCTTTAGTCCCACAAAACCTATTCCGTCTTCGGCGGTGTGGCCAGAGTTTTCATGCATCACGGGGCGAGCGCATGATCCGATATCATCTGAAACCGGTATCTGTTAGGTGGACACCCCACCCAGTAATAGTGACTATAAGGGATAATAGGGATTATATTAGGGTCCTCTTTTATTCTTATTATACTACTATTACAGGGCGGGGGGTCCTCCTAAGGTATCTCTGCGTTTGGCCCACACTGAGACCTTTAGCGTCTTGTGCGCTATCCTTAAAACCAGGTGAAAATACTACATGAGGAGGAACCCCCACCCTGTAATGGTAGTATAATAAGAATATAAGAGGACCCTAATATAATCCTTACTATCCATTTTAGTCACTATTACTGGGTGGGGGGTCCACCTAAATACTACATGATGAACTGGACCTGTTGGCAGTATGACCGAAATTCTCAAAGGGTTGCTTCCATTGCTGGGAGACAGGAGTCTGGAAAGCCATATATCTACAACTGCGTTGATGGAACCAAGCGTTGAGGAGGAGCAGTACCAAACATAAAGCACGTCCCTCGGCTTTTCAATTTAGCTTGCTCCTCCAAAAGTGGTGTAAAGGTTTTAGATTTGAGGTTGGGGATTCAGGGTGTAGAGATCTTGAAGTTAAGCAGGGTTTAGGTTGAACTTCTGTGCCAAATAGGTAAGGCTTACGGGACCCGAGTCACAATCCACTCCTGGCTTAGGGCCCAACCTTGCATGTCGTCGAGAGACTGGGTTGCTGTTAAGGAACTTAACTTAATTGGGGAAACCCTATTATTTACTATATATACCCATTATGGTAACTTAGTTTAAGTCCCTTAACAGCAACCCAGGAGATTCAAGCTGTAAACTCAACGTTCAAGATCAACAGGGACTTCAGGTATAGGGTTTAGGGTATCGAGTTTAGGGAACTTAGGTAAGTATGCAAAGCACTAGTGAGGTGAGTTATTGAGAAGGGTATCAAAAAGGGACGATGGGACATGTAGCAGGTTGATACCTAAACCTTGATAACTAAACCCTAACCCTAGACCTTCTTGCGTTTTGCTCGCTTCTGGGCTCTACCAGCTCTGGACTTAAACCACCATCCCGAATCCCCTGCTACTTGGAGAAAAAAGGATCTTTACTAGAGGGGCAGTCCGCGATATTGGGGCGATACAGGGAAAATGGAAAAGAAAATGGGAACCACTTTAGCAAATTGGGTTATGCAGGGATACAATTTTTACAACACCACCAAGTCAGATACCTTCAACCTCGTATTTTAGAGGTCTTCAACCTCGGGCATTAGCGCGTGCCCCCCCCCCTGCATATCCATGTCTGATCCCTGCACCTTTCCTAAATCCGTAAGCACCGTATGAAACCCTCATCCCTACACCCAAGACCCTGGGCCCTACATCCCAAGCCTGTAACTGTAACCCTTAACCCCAGACCGGCCCACCAACCTCCGCCTACCTTCCACCAAACCAATCTGAGCACTAAACCCCACGACCAGAAGAAAAAACTTCTCCACCCCAAACTCCCTGACACCTGAGCTATAGTCTAAACTCCCAGTATCCCCCTTAATAACCCCTATAGTAATCCCCTATATACTCCCCTATATAACCCCCTTTTTTAAAGATCTACACTATAGGACACCTGGGAACCTCCCCTTTCCAACCGTAAGCTCAGCCTTGAGGCTGCCAGTGCGGCGGCAGCAGTACAGTTGGCCAGGCTCGCCTTACTACGAGGCTATTCATAGTAATGTAACTCCCGAATTGATAAATCCCCTCCCTTCAGTGGCGATTAGAATAGGGATCCTAGTTATTCAGGCCCTTAAAAGGTTTTTTCTCAGGGGTCATGATTACTCAGGGCTTAGGGCCTCGGGTTTAGGATCTAAGGGGTTTTGCTTGGAGATTCATGGGGCCAACTTACAAACACAATGCTGAATGAGGCTATAACGCACGTGGCAACTCCAGCTCAAACTTTCCATGAGCCTTCACATGAGCCATAGTCTAAACTCCTTAAAGGGGGGTTATATAGGGGATTATATAGGGGTCTACTATAGGCCTTATTAAGGGGGATACTAGGAGTTTAGACCATAGCTCACATAGGGCTTGGGTCCAAGACCGTTGGGCTGCAAGTAGGGCTGAAGGGTTTAGCATGGAGTTCCAGATAACCATACTTCGAGTTCAAGGCACTTATCACACTACCTGCGCCTACTGTACCAATGAACCGTCACCCAGGCTACTTGGGGAGACTTATGACCCTATACCCTAAACCTTACACCTCAGACCCCACCCTAAACCATGTGCTTGAGCGCCACACACTGAAAGGCCCTTTGCCAGAGGCAAGCGCACTGAAACAGGGCGCCTGGCGGCTTGCTCTTCTCAAAGGTCCGAAGGTTTAGGGTTTAGCGTTCTAAGGTTTTAGAGTTTATGGTTTTTTGGGGTTTAGGCTTTGAGGGTTTAGGGTATATGGCTTCAAGGTTTAGGGGCTGGGATTCAAATAATCTGCCTGCGCTTTGTAAGACTCACGTGAATATTCTCACAAGTTCACGCTTGGCCTGCACGACGGATGTCCAGTGTTAGAAGAGGGCGGGGTACTTAAGGGTTTTGCGTTTAGTAAGGTTTGGCTTAGATAAGGAGAAGCTTCCATTGATGGCCAGCCAGGTTGTTGCCAGCACGTGTGATGTGTCGGGGCGGAAGTTCAAATTGTGTTTGTTTTTGGCGCCGTTTTCCTTCAAATTGCTGGCTCAACCATACTTTGACAGACTTCCATGCTTGAGGGCTCACAGGTAAATATAAGACAAATCGATAGCCACCACTTCTCATGGAGCCCCAGAAAAAACCAAAATCCAAACAGCCTCAAGCTCAACATCACAGGGTCACACACGCCGAAAATAAGCTGATGTTGGAGAAATCTCCTGAAAGGATTCCTGTATTAGGCCTTTCCCTCTGCAGGGGACGGGGTGATGGTGGAGCTGTCCTCCATGCTTGGTCTTGGGTCTCTTGAGGCAAAACTTTCTTAAGCCCCTTAAAACATTTAGCTTCAAGGATAAAGCCGTAGCTGGTGGAAGACAATTCTAGGTTGACATACATATATAATGGATAATGCAGGGGCCCAATGGGCTCGGTGAATATGAGACTAAAGTTGCATCAGGGTTAGAAAGGGATACTAGAGAATTGGTGATAACTTACTCTTCTGCCATCGGCGCACGGGCTTGAGCTGCGAGATTTGGAGTTCAAGCTCCTCCGGTATCCTGAGGAGGATTTTGAAGATGTTAGGTTAAGCCCCTCGGCCTTGAGGGTTTAGGATTCGGCCTTTGGCGGGATAGCCGGAAGGTTCTTAGCCTTTCTGGAAAGTGTACTTCAAGACTTTAGATAGAAAAGTTCTCGTCTTACAAACAGGAGAGCAAAAGATCAAGCCCTTTCCACACACCAAACTTAGCAAGCTCCTAGCAAGTTTTCCTACGAACTAGCTGCACCTTCTGCATAAGCCAATCCACAATGCTATGGCTGGGGGCCCGTGAAAGGACATAATGTCCTAAGTCCATCATCTACACAACGGGGATACTGAGCTCAACCAAAAAACACGCCCCACCAAAAAACATCCCATGCCATCCGCTACCGGCCTCAGCGATTGGCGCACCTGCGGCATGAGGTCTGAAGGTCTGAAAACTACTTTGAAGGGGCTGTAGGGGTTCTATAGGAGTCCAGTGTTTCGGGAGTTCAGGATGTCGTCATTAATTCCGTGGAGCCTAAGCAATAAGACTTTAGGACTAAAGGCTTCAGGGCTCAGGGGTTTCGAGGGGCCCCAAATTGCACGCAGACAAGGCTACCCCAAGAATCCTTAAGCAAGTTCTGGCTTCCTCTGGCACTTGGCAGGTTTCAAGATGGAGGAAGTTTGGGGTTTAGGGTTTAGGGCTTAGGGCGCCTACTCATGTCGACTAGGTTTTCAAGGTCTACCATGCTATAGCTGTGCAAGGCGGGGGCAACAGCATCCGTAATTACATTCTTCGTACTCCCACAGTACGTGCTATTGAGCTTGAGGATCCTTCGGGCATCTTCTCCCGACCCTAAACTTCCAGGGAATAAGGGGGAATATGTTTTTTATTCCTTTATTCCCTACTAACCCCTGGTAAGTAAACTCCTGAACGCTAAACTCCCAGCCTCCGAACCCCCCAAAATGCAGTCCTATAAGGGCGAGGTGCATTTGATGCAACACATACTATGATTCTAGAAGGACTCTAGGACCGGGCCATGGGTGGATTATTTATGCATCCAGAGTTTCTTGCCCTAGAAAACCTAGACCCTAAATCCTAAACCCTAAACCCTCAATGCTAAACTCTAAATCCTAAATCCTAAACCCTAAACCCTCAATGCTAAACCCTAAATCCTAAACCATAAACCCTCAATGCTAAACCCTAAATCCTAAACCATAAACCCTCAATCCTAAACCCTAAACCCTCAATCCTAAACCCTAAACTATCTTGCACCTTCCCGCCTTGGCCACCACGGCGGCCTCTGTCAGCAGCAGGCGATGAACACAGCGATCTGCAGCCTCCCAGGCTTGGCTTTAGGCTATTGGGGCTTAGCGTGTTGTTGGTTTCGGGTTTAAAGACTTAGGTTCTTGAACTTGATCTTTTCGAAACTTGGTTCTAGGTGTTAGGCTTGGGGGGTTAGGCTACTGGGCTTAGGTTGTTGTTGGTTTAGCTGTTATTACCATTACTTAGGGTTTGGGGGGGGGTCATTTTGGTTTTGAAGTTTTGAAAATTTGAAGTCTTGAGATTAAAAAAATTTGGGAACCTTAAGTAATGGTAAGATTAGATGGGCTTGAGGGTTTAGGGTTTAGGGCTTAGGTTGTCGAACTGAAGCTTTTTGAAACTTGGTTTTAGGTGTTAGGCTTGCGGCCTTTTGGTTGAGGATGCTGCGCCAAGCTTAGGGTTGGATGTTGGGACTTATTGTGCTTGATTTGCAGTAGGGGTTGGGAAGCCGGAAATTGGGGTTGGGAGTCTGGGGCTTCAGCCTGGAGTTTGGGGACTTGGGTTGGATTTTAGGGCTCAAGGTTTATGGTCCAGGGTCAAAGCTTGGAACTTGAGCAGACATCAGGGCTTGGACATTAGAATAATCATAGTAGTAATAGTAATAATCTTAATACAAATAATAATAAGAATAATAATAATACAAGTAATGATAATATTAATAGTTCTAACAAGAATATTAATAACAGCACTAGCAAGATAGTGGAAGAGCTTACGGTTCAGGGCTTGGGTACACGACTTGCTTCAGGTTGAGGGCTTAGGGAAGAAAAAGGGCTTTCCATTGCAAATTCAGCCCCATACGAAATCAAATGGTTGTCTAGGAAGCCATGTAGGAGCCTTACTCATGAAAGGCTTCTGGGGTGCGTTGCATAGAGTCATATTTATACATACAGATTACAGGTGGTAATGACGGTCAATCTCGGGGCTTCTGCATTACATGAGGTTTCTGGCTTGGCTAGCAATAATGATGGAAATCGCGCTGGCAAGATTGAATGACTTGGAGGGTCACAGGCGCTTAGTAAGCAGGTTCATAATCGGGATAACGGGCTTACCATGTGACCTAAAAGGATTATGAGTATCCTACCAAGTCCCCCTGGCCCTCCAAAACCCTGAACCCTAAATCCTAAACCCTAAACCCTAAACCAGGCAGGTTTTGGAAACAGAGGATGGTTGCCACCGATGGAACCCTATGCTAGCGTTCTACTTTCTTTGAGGAAACTGCCTCAAACAATACTTCATCTAGGGTTTAGGGTTCAGGGCGCACCTCAGCTGTCATCCATCTTAAACCCTGACTGCTAACCCTGAACTTCCCTCCTAGTCCATTGCTATCTGCTCTATTCCTTATGTCACCCATGCGCTGATCTCCTCGCATGTCGCCCTTCGAGCTTTCCCGGAAAGCCTGGACCCCTTGGGCCCAGAGCCGTTGTCAGGGGGCTCCAGCCTCAAACTCATCCCAACAAGGGGCCTTTGGTCCATGCCAGTCGCACCAAGGAAATGCAGGTGAATGAGGTACTTGCTGGCATTGGCTGCCAATGTTGAGTTTGATCCTCCAATGTGATGATGGCCGTTGATAAAAATCCGCACAACCTTAACGTGCTGTAGCACCAGAATTTCCAGGCTGCGAGGCATGTGGGCTCATGCGGAATCTTAAACACCAAAGTAGGGATGGGCGGTCTTATTGGGGCAAGGGATTAGAAGGCCACTCTGCGGTGGCCCGCCCCTAACCCAATCCCTAAACCCTAAACCTTACCCCTTGAACCGCCAACCGACTCGCCTAAAGCAGGCATCTCGCAGAGTTGTGGTTTCAGGTGACAGGCTTGGGCTTTGGGGGTTCAGGGATTACCCGAGGGCTCCTAGGGCTTTTTTGGGGGAGGTTTGGGCTTTGGGGGCAAAGGCTTGGTATTCCACTTTGAGGGTCTAAAAGCCTTAGGGCAGGGATTCGTAGTGGGGTTTAGGGTTTAAAGTTTGTGGTTCAGGAGATGGGCTAGGTGAGGTTTAGAGTCAACCGGGTAGGGGTTATGGCTCGTGGTTCTGGGCTTAGGGCCTACGCTGCATCGGGTTTGAGGGTTTCAGGTTTAAGTTCTAGGGTATGGAACTACCCTGCCAGCTTAACTACAGACCCTTTCGTGCAAACAAACAACCGTAAAGCCCGTTATGCTCATTTGAGATCTGGACTAAACGCGTAGTAATAAGCCCCCGCCCCCTGAGAATACTTACATGTTCAATGTAGGTCCCCTAGCTCCTGGCAGCCCGCGTATGGCCGATGTCTTTGGTCAGGATGCATGGACATGATTATGCCGATTCTAAGCAGGCAACGTGTGAAACATGAGCATTATCCATAGTGGTAAGTTCTAAGACTCCATAGGATATTGCCTGGCTCAAATTTGGGGCGTTTGCCTACCTCGTTTCTTCTTCCTTTGCAGGGTCGGAGGAAGGGTCACCATGCTGAGGATACGATGCTTTCTGGTGGTACGTAGGGACCCAATTTCTGGGTTGTTGTTAAGGAACTTAACTTAAGCTCCGTTTAGGGGAAACCCCATTATTCACTATATATACATTGCTGGTTTGTTTGCAGCATATTCCACCAGAAATGCAGGATGCGCAGGATAGACGGTACTGCGGTGCATGTCTTGCACCACCCAGGGACCCCATGAAACTGTACTTCCTTGTGTACAAGGTATATAGGTTGGTGCAAGATTTCATCGATCCGCAGTAGCCATTAGGGTTAATAGTTGACCTGACTGCTCTGGGCACCTGCTTCGAAGAGAGGTCGTGCTCCAGGAGATCTACCTGGTAGTTTCCTTAAATAGGGGTACTCCAGTTTAGGGTTGAAGGTTTAGACTCCTTCTTATGCCAATCCCCTGTCTGGGGACAGTCTAACCTCACCGCATCAAGACTTCTGGAAGTTCTTTACACACTAAAACCTACCTAAACCCTGAACCCTCAACCCCTTAACTGTTTTGTGAATCTATGTGTATAGCACATGATACTCGGATGAGTGGGGGAGTGCCAGCTTAAGTGTTCCACCTACAGTCACCCAGATTGAGAGAATATATTCGAGCGGACGCGGGTAGTCCCAAAACACGCGTTGTTCAAACATACCCTACAATGGTTTGAGGCCGGCGGCTTAGGCGCTGGAATGTACCATTAGTTACCTCGTACTCGTAAGAAATCGGGAAAACCCCCTCCCAGTGACATTAAATTTCTAGCAGCGCTCTTCGCCCTGGAACCCTCCCTAAACATCAATTTGGCTGTTCATTTGTGGTGTACACTGGGTTGAGGTTGTAGGATAAGCAAATCTCCAACAATCCATATGACACTTCCACAGCCTCATACATGCCTTAACAGGTCAGCGCAGTGTGTGCTGTGCTTGTCATCAAAACAAGAACCCCCTCTCAAAGACGGTTCCACTGGGTGGTACTTCAGAGGCCACCAAATCTGTTTGTTCATAGGCTCCATTCTAAAACAGTCTTGCGAAATCCATGTTTTCTCAGATTGCCAACTAAAACCTTACCTAAACTTTGAAGGACCATTTCAAGACCATCACCTAAAACCCGCGCAAAAAAAAACCTTAATTCCCGAAAGGTCTCAGGCCTAGGCCCTGAACCCAAACCCTCCAAACCCTGCCCAAACACCCTCAAACCCCGCCCAAACCCCCTCAAGACCCACCACCCACCAAAACCCAATCAAAACCACCCAAAACCACCCAAAACTCACAGACCCAAAACCCCTAAGCCCGAAACCCTGGCGCCTTAGCTGTCTGCTGTTCATCCCAAAGACCAGCAGCAACCACCACCTGTCCGCAGCTCTCGGGTTTAAGGTTAGGGTATAGGGTGTAACGTTTAGGGTTGTGGGGTTTAGAGGTTTAGGGATTTAGGATTGTGGGGTTGTGGGGTGTAAATTTTTCAGAGGTTGAGGATTTAGGGGTGTAGTTCTGGTTTTCAGGTGTAGGGTTCAAGAATTTGTGTGGGAGAAACAGAGGCAGTCGTGCGCATGGCTTCCCATCAAACTGGGGACTATAAGGAGTACGCATCTTTTACATAGAAAGTTTTGGGCGTGGTACAAGTGGCCATATAACGCCATGTGGAGCTGTTTAAGGATAAATGGGTACAGACCTTAAATAAACTCATATGAGCCATAGTCTAAACTCCTAGTATCCCCTTAAGAATAAGCCTTATGAAACTCCCCTATATACGTGTTATATGGCCGATTGCAAGTCAAGCTAGAGGCTGGTAGTTACAAGCATGGTGTGGCCTTGGACGCGAGCTTGCCAATTATGGTGCAGTTGAAAGAAATACTTGGAGGGATCATGAGGAGTCATAAGCAAGATTAGCAGATAAGACGGGTGAACTATCTACAACCGTTGTTAGGCTAAGTAGACTTTCACGTAGAACTCCACCTACTTTGTACGAGAACTACTCATTCTGCGAAACATCAACCAGGACCCTCCTTGTACCCTTAATTGAGGACATATGGTCCCTGATAGTGGATACTTAGGCCCTAATAGAGGGTAGGAGGAGGGTCTAGGAAGACAAACAGCAATCCATCCCTCAACCCTACTTCCTAAACTTTCTTAACGCCAACAGCTGAGACGACCCACAGAACTATGCGACATTTAGCATCTAGGCTTTGGGCTTAGATTCTGATGCGCAGGGTAGCCTTGTCAACCAGACGGAAGATATTCAGCTATCTCGAATACATACACAGAACTAAAAACCCAGGGATAGGAACTTGGAACCCCGGGGCCACTACGTACATCCTAAACCGCACAGTCTTCACCGTCATCTTGAACCCTAAACCCCAAACCTTCACCCCTACGCCCTCAACCCAATTCTTCAACCCCAAAACCTGAACTTGAGCCCGAACTGGCAGAGGCTGCCATGTCCCTTAACCCTAAACCCAAACCCTAGCCAAAAAGCTTAATTTAGCCGGCCTCCAAGAAGACGTTGGCGGGAACACAACGGCGCACATCGGAAGCGACAGGAATCAGCCTTAGTGTTTAGGGTTTTAGGGGTTTAGGGTCTGGGATGGACATTGGCCTTTGCAGCATGGAGCCTAAGCTCTTTCGGAAGCTGTCTGGTGACAGAATTCTGTCGGTGAAGCTACGACAACGCCCGATCTTAGCACCCTCGATGCGAAAGAAAAACGATGTAGCGGCTACGCTATGTGGTTTTGAGTTGGTAGCTGGGGAATTGTCAAAATTATGGTCCCTTTTTGGTCCAATAAATTAGGCCCCGTATTAGGCCCCGTATTATAATAGGGACCCAAAAAGGGACCATAATTTTGACAGTTCTCCATCTGGGTTCGTACACGCCCAGGATGGGGAAGTCCGAGCAAAGAACCCCATCGTCACTTTGGATTTCCTAGTCCCTTAGGACAACCCATATGCTAATGCCTGACAATCTACTATACTAGGTTCACCCATAACCCCTTCATAATCAGGGTGCCCTTTTTCTAATATCCTAAATTATAAACAGAGGTACTACTGGGGTACCTGGTACATACAAAAAAAAATTGAGCCCGGTCTCGAAGCGACAGGGTCTGCACAGAGGCCTGCTTGAAGCTTCACTGCTTCTTGAAGGTTCACTGCTGGCTGGAGAGATTATGCGCAAACCCTACTGTATAGGGCTCAAAGAGGATACGCTTGAGAGCATCCAGGATATATGATGAAACCATGATTCTGCCCAGAGGCCCTGAAACCCTAATGCCGCACACACATCAAACCGCGCATCCTAAGCCCTAAATCCAAACATTAAACCTTCAAGTTCAAATTTTGAAATGAGAGAAACAAGACACCAACCCCCTGAGGATTTAGACTGGGGCTTTGGGGCATCTGGTTTGGGCTCTAAATCCCAAGACCCTAAACTCCCAACCGTAGACCCTGAATCCCAACACCATAAACCTTGAATCCTAAACCCCCCAAGCCCTAAATCCAAACCCTACACCCCTTACCCGAAACCCAAAACCACCCCCGCCCCGGCCCCCCCCTCCAAAAAAAAAACTGCCCCTGGTCCGGGCCTGGCTGCGTCCGCTGTCCAGAACTGTAGCTTGGCAGTCTTCGCAGACGCCTGCCGTTTAAGTTCTAGCGTTCAGGGCCTTTAGGGCTTAGTTTACCCTAAAGCCTAAGCCCTCAACCCTCAGTGCCTAGCCTTTGGTTTAGGGTTGAGGCTCAGGGTCGGAGTTTAGGGTTTAGGGTTTGGGGGGTCTAGGCTTCAGGTTTGGGAGGTCTGGGGGTCAGAGCGTGCATATCTGTCAGCTCCAAAAGCTTTCTCACCAAACTTCGCAGCTGCTGATCTGACATCCTGCAGCCAAAGGTTTAGGGTTCGGTTCTTCAAGAGTCACCCTGAACCCTTCAACAAGGACTCTATAAGAATCGTACGATAGTCGCAGGGTCTTGGTTTTGGGGCACTTAAGGTAACCAAAGCACCTTGATGAGGTTGGGGTTGGAGACAGCTTCTCTAGCACCCTCGAGGAGGACCCTTGAAACCACCCATGCACCTACTTGAACCAACTAACGCACATGTATGCAAACAGCAGCCTAAGCCAACGCTGAGCACTACACCCTACACATCCAAACCCTGAGCCCTAACCCCTATCCCCTAAGCCCTAGATCCTTGGAACCTAAGCCCTAAACTCCAAGCACTGAACCGCAAGTCCCAAACCCTGAGCCGCATTGAGCCCTCAGCTGCAAGCCTCCAACCCTCAGTCCTGAACCCTAACCCGGACCCATGATTAATAAACCCCCTCCCCTTAATAGGGATTATAATAGGGATCCTAATATTCAGGTCCTTAAAAGGAAGGGGTTAATTAATCATGGGTCTACATTAAGAAGGACTGAACCTCAACATCTGCCATGACGGCCAGCGTGGAGCGCAAGGCGGCGAGAGCGGCATCCTGCCAAATGATTTAGGGTTTAGGATTTGGGGTTAAGGGTTTAGGGTTTAGGGTTTTAGGGTTTTAGGGTTTAGGGTTTAGGGTTTGGGGTGGGGGATCTAGGGTCGAGGGTCGATTTAGGGCTTACATTGTGGGAATGAAGGAATGGGTTTCGGGAACTATGATAAGGGGTCATGGAGTCATGTGGGGACTACTCAAGGTGCCTTGTAAGCAAGCTGTCTAGTGCTTCAGGGGCTTGGGGCCTAAAGTTGAGGGAGGCATGGTATACTGCAGGGCATCTGGGATTTTGTGTATGCTTGAATGCCACACCATAGAGCCTTGAGGTTTAGGGTTTAGGGTTTAGGGTTTAGGCCTTATTCCCAGCATCCACGCTCCCCTGCACATCCACAAGAAATTCGTTGCAAGGCCATGGGGAACGTGGCGCACGAGCTCCTCCGTCAACAGTGGGGTACATTACGAGTCACTGGTGTAATCCTCCAAAACCCAAAACCCTGAACCTTAAATCCTAAACCCTAACCCTTAAACCCAAATCCTATATCCTAAACCTGCAACCCCAATAAACCCTGAATCCTGAACCTTAAACCCCAAACCCTAAACTCTAAACCTGGAAACCCCAAATCCTAAATCCTTAACCTTAAACCCAAAATCGTAAATCCTTGACCTTAAGCCGCAAATCCAAAACCCTAAACCTTAAACCCAAAATCCTAAATCCTAAACCTTAAACCCCAAACCCGAAGGGTTTTACCTATTCATGCCTGGAGCATTGTCCTATCCAGACCTCTAAACCAAGACTGCTGGAACCCCAAAATTGCAAGCCTAAAATTGCTGTTCTTGGTAGGGAACAAGGGAATGCATTATACAGGGATTGCGTAGGGAGTATATTCCCTTATTTCCTGCTACGAACGGGCAAGTAAGCCTGAATCCTAAACCCACAACCCCAAACCCGGAACCCCCTTTCTCAAAACTTCTGAACCCAAAGACCTGAAACCTTAACCTTGAAACTCAAGCCCTAAACCTACACATCCCCATGCCCCTATCTAGGTACCCTTCACCCTAAGTCTATAGCTCCCTTCTAAGGCACACTTCACCCTAATCCCCCCAAAGCCCTCTGAGTACATTTCGCATGGATTGTCCTGCGGACTGCTTGCATAAACCCTATATCCATTAAACTCTGAACCAAACCCTAAACCCTAAACCCTAGACCTTAAATCCCTAAACC
>CAJNIZ010000231.1:8817-29006 GCA_905231905.1 Symbiodinium pilosum | reverse complement strand
ACCTTAAGCCCTAAACCTTCATCCCTAAGCCCCAAGCCCTGACATCCCCATCGAACAGGAAGCCTTCCTCGGCGAGGGCGAGGAGGGTCCCAAGAACGGCTCCTTCAAGGCTGGGGGTTTAGTGTTTAGGGTTTAATGTGTAGGGTTTCGGGTTTAATGTGTAGAGGGTTTAGGGTTTAGGGTTTGAGGTTTAGGTGTTGAGGGTTTTGAGGGGTTTGAGGTTCAGGGGCTGAGGGTGGTTTAGGGTTAGGGTTTAGGGTTAGAGGTTTTGGGGGTTAGAGGTTTTGGCTTTGAGGGTTTTAATTTCAAGGGTTAGGGTTTCAGGTGTGAGGTTGTGAGTGTGGTAGGGATTATAAAGTGTTTCTGTTTGATATGGGAGCTTATAGAGTGTCTTGTTTGAGGGGCTAGATAGGTAGAACAATGGATAATCACATGGACCAGAAACTGTCACAGAAAGTGGGTTGACATAGGGTTTATAGGGATTGTCCTGGATTTACCCATATTATAGTCTATATCAAGTACCCTGTTTCGTGCTAATTCAAGGAATCTAGAACCATGAGACTCGTAATTAGTTATTTAGTTTAACCCCGAAATCCTGAACCTTCACCCAAACCCAAGCCCTAAGCCCCAAACCCTGAAACCCAAACCCCAAAACCCTAAACCCCAAACCCTCAAACCCCCAAACCCTAAATCCCAAACCCTATGGTCCACCCCAAGGAGATAGAATATGGGGTATATGGAGATCTATTATAAGATACCCAAAGCCCTATTCTATGTACTTAATGGGGACTATAAACCCCAAACCCAAAACCCCAAACCCAGACCCAACCATATTCTATCTACTTAAGGGGGACTATAAACCCCAAACCATTCGTCGTAGTAGAGCTGACCTAGTCTCATCCATGAGCTTTGCCAACCTTAAGGCTTCGAAGCCTCGCTAAAGCCCTTGATCTCAAACCGTGAAGCCCCAATAGGGTTTTGGGTTTAGGGTTTTATGGGCCCTAATAGGTTTTAGGGTTTAGGGTTTTAGCGTTTGGTGTTCAGGGTTTAGGGTTAAATGTTTAGGGTTTAGGGTTTTGGGTTCAGAGTTGAAGGGTCAGGGGGATTTAGTAGTCATGGAAACGGAAAATGGAAGCTACTCGACTATCAAGCGTTTAGGTTTAGGGTTTGGGGTCAGTGGGACTTAGTAATGTGGTGGTGGTTTCTTCCTCCTAGTACTAAACCCCTTCTAACATGAAATACGGGTTCGCCAGTATTCAAGATGCTGAAATCTGCCCCCAAGACGACTTTCGAAAGACTAAACTTGTTTATGGCTCGGATCCTCTGAATTAGGGGGCTCTCTAGCATGACTCTCAAGGATTAGGGATCTCCTTCATTTCCTAGATGTTGATGGGTTTTGGACGGTTGCTATACATGAATTTATACAAAAATGAATGCGATGTTAGTTGGATTTATCGAAATCTTAGATAGCTTGTACTTAGATTCTAGTTATATGTTAATTACGCTTGTTAAATTGATTTCAAATAGCTTATTTAGATTGTAAGTAACTTTCAACTGCCTATTCATCGGTTTCTATTCGATTTAATCGTTGTTTATTCGGTTTCAATAAGATCCCATTATATATACCCTTACCCTAATATTCTGGTCCCGCGATAAAGTCCCACCCCTAACATTAAATATGGGTCGGAGTATATACATTAGGGGGTGGGGACGACGTTGAATATTAGGGTAAAAAATTAATAGTGGGGATATTAGTATATGGCATCAAGGCCTGATAGGTATTTGTAAGGATACTTACTAAGTCCCCCAGACCCCTTCTCGTAGAGTTTATGCTTCAGGGAAACCCTTACCCCGAAACCCTAAACCCTAAATCATGAAGAAGCACAAAGCCAAGTTATAGTTGGCTGCTAGCTGAATTCCTATAGTCTCTTGCACTTCTTACCTTCTTCCCCTCCTTACGATTGTTAAATACATATGTATATATATATATGTTATTGGTTGTTATCATAAGTATAGTGCTAGTGTTTCCGAAGCTTCCTAGCTAGATTAAAGCCCATGAACCCTAAGCCCTACAACCCTGAACCCTAAAATACTAAACCCTGAACCCTAAATCCTAAGCCGCAAACCCTAAACCCCAAACCCTAAAACCCTAAACCCTAAAATCCAAAACCCTACTAAGCCCTAAGCCCTAAACCCCCAAACCCTAAAGGGGCTGCGTCTAAACGGTGTCTCTATGTGCCTGACTTTGGAGAAAAGGTTCATATAAAAGTTTCTATCCCCATCCCTTTATTCTTCCGTAACACCCCAAACCCTGAAGACTAAAGCCTAAACCCTACCCTAAGAACCCAAGCCCTAGACCCTCAACCCTAAAATCCTAAACCCTAAACCCTAAAACCCAAAAATCCTGAAGCCCTAGAGCCCTGAAGCCCTAAACCTTAAACCGTGTACTTAAATCTGATGCTGAAGGCTGCAGTGAGTAATATGGTGGATCGCCTCGAGGACTGCTTTCAAAGTACATAAGTTTATGGTTTAGTCTTGAGGGTTTAGGGTTTTAGGGGTTTAGGGTTTGAGGAGTTTAGAGCTTTAGGGGTCTAGGACTTTCGGGTTTTAGGGATCTAGGGTTTTGGGGCTTTAGGGTTTCGGGTTTAGGGCTCTAGGGTTTTAGGGTTTAGGGATTTAAGGCTTCAGGGTTCTAGGGAATTAGGGCTTTAGGGTTTAGGGGTTTAGGGCTTCAGGGTTTTAGGGATTAAGGGTTTAGGGGTTTAGGGCTTCAGGGTTTTAGGGATTAAGGGTTCAGGGGTTGGTCTTCAGAGTTTCAGGGATTTAGGGTTAGGGTTTTTGGAGTTTTAGGCTTTTAGGATTTAGGGTTCACGGTTCAGGATTTTAGGGCGTTAGGGTTTAGAGTTGTAGGGTTTCAGGGCTTTAGCGCTTTAGGGTGTAGGGTTTAGGGCTTGAGGGTTTAGGGTTTAAGGCTTCAGGGATTTAACGGGGTTGAGAGTTTTAGGTTAGAGGTTAGGGCCTAGGGATTTTCCAGTTTTAGGGTTGAGAGGTGGAGATTGCGGGTTTAGAGGTTAGGGCTTAGGTTCTAGGGCTTCGGGTTTAGGGTCCAGGGTCGGTTCCGATTGCCTAGGGCTTGGGGCTCACTTTGCTTTGGACATTTTTTAACATGTCTAAGAATGGAACCCCAAGTGATTAACTGTTTCTGTCGATCTCAGGGCCAAGGGTTCACATGTTTTCGTGTATTTGAAGCCACTAATTTCAGATGCAGCCTATCACTCAGAAGTTGCACTTCAAACATGTTCAAGTTCAAGGGGTTTCAGTTTTGTCAAAGGGGTCCAACCCCAAATCCAGAAGGCTGCTCTCCTGAAATGTTTTAAGCCCTATATAATCCTGATTATAACCCTATGTAATCCCTATTATAATCCTTCATAGTCCCTGTACCCCTATATAATCCCCCTATATAATCACCCTGTGTTTAGGTTCCAGGTTCCCAACCGGACCCGCAGGACCTACCGACACACTTGTCTAGATTTGGGAGTTTGCAAAAATTAGGAGTACCCTTTTTTGGGGGTCCCCATAATAAGGACCATAGTATTTTTGGGTCTATATTGGGCACCCCTATATTGGAACAATACCATTTCCCATTTTTTTGATAAGAGAGCCCCTACGTGCTTGTAAGGGGTGTGTCGGACTGAGGGTGTTTGAGTGTCTAGGTGTTACTCGGGCGGTGCCCTTTGGGTTCGACGTCCAGCGCCTTTTTTGCAGGTTTGGTGGAGTTGTTCACTCATATAGTCCCAAATAACGATTCCCAGAGACCTCAATAAACCCTAAACCCTAAACCCAGGCATCCCTGGGGCCCCTAAGGGCCTCCCACATTTACGTTTTTCATGCTCCCAGCCCTAAACCCTACATGGCCCAAAACCCTGGGTTTAGGGTTTAGGGTTCGTGACAGACCATTTAACGTGCATACCTGCGGTCTGATATAGGAGGAAGGCTTTCTTGAAGCCATGCGCGTTTAAACCCTAAACCCTAAACATCCTAAATATCCCAAACATCCTAAACACCCTAAACCCTAAACATCCTAAACATCCTAAACACCCTAAACCCTAAACACTCTAAACATCCTAAGCACCCTAAATCCTATACCACAGGGCTCATAACCCTGAAGCCTTAACCCTAAACCCTAAGTTGGAAGTGCAGGAAGCGTCATCTCGTTTGGAGTTGGCTTCTTGGCTCCAAATCTAGCATCCATGTTTGGCCTGAAAAGTCAGAATGGGGTTTAGGGCTTAGGGTTCAGGGTTTAGGGTTAAGGGTTTAGGGCTTAGGGTTTCGGGTTATTGGGGAGGCGTCCAGGTGCTGTGCCCCAAAGAGGCAGATGGCCCTCCTCAACATGAGGGGTATGAGGTGAGAACATTGCTAATGTATCAAACCCTAAACCCCAAACCCTAAACCCTAAATTCTAAACCCGCGGCTTCTATAGCACTGTGCCCGAAAGCTGCAGAGTCCTGCAGAAGGGCAACCCATAGGGGTCGCGCAGTGTCGAAATCAGCTTGGGTGGCGGCTATGTAGATGGACCTGGACTTTGGAAAACTCGTCAATAATATTCTGATGAGCCCAGTCTAGTGTCCTTGCGGTGTGGATGGAGGAAATCTTGCACCACCTTTATGCACCAGACACTCCAGGAAGTACCGTGTCCGTATTGCGAATCCTGATAGGTCCAAGATTTCATGAACCCTAAACCCGAAACTGGGTCCCTCTTAAGGAACTAAATCAAGTTACCGGAATAGGTATATATCGTAAATAATAGGGTTTCCCCAGTATAATAACTTAAACTAGGTTCCTTAACAGCAACCCAGTAAACGGATGCTGACGTGGTCCGTGACTCTGCCCATTCAAGTATTTGGCTGTTCTTAGTGTCGGTTGACGGTCTAGGGTTTAGGGGTCTAGGCCGGTTTAGGGTCTAGGGCACCATAGACGCCCTGAATAGTCAGTAACATACAGTAAAGCAATTGTAGTAAAAGAATACAAGTCCACGTCCTATTCTAGTTATTTGGACCCCTATTTCTTTAATCCGTGCACTTCCTTACCCCTACATACCTACATAAATTATAAAGCCAGTTTCCTTTTCATTGTGTGTTCAGTTGCCCATTTCTAACCCTACAAATTCTGCATATCCATCTTGCCATTTTCCCCAACCCTCAAACCCTGAATCCTACACACATCAGTGCAAGGTAGGTTGGACATTTTGGGAGTTTTACTCCCCTTGAAATTTAATCCCTATATACTCCCTGTGAAGCCATAGAAAACTGATGCTTGTGGGGTCCCCGAACCTACCCTAAACCCTGAACCTAAACTCCAAAACCTAAACCCTAAACCCTACAACCGCCGGGTGGATCAAGGCATTGCTTCGCACCTCGAACTGTACACCCTACTTGCCGTCTGGGTAGCAAGACATGGAGGGGAGGATCCTTCTAGCAGCCACTATATGAGCTACAGTCTAAACTCCTTAAAGGGGGTTATTTACGGGATTATATAGGGGAGTATTATAGGCGTTATTTTCTGGGATACTGGGAGTTTAGACCCTTGACCCTAGACCCTAAACTACATATAACCCCAATAAGTGCTTTCCATCTTCTTGTTCATGCTTTCCTACCTACCATCCCCAAGAACCACTTTGATTGGACCCATAATCCCTATTACTAAGCAGACTTACTAAGTCAAGAGATGCTCCAAGTAGGGTTTAGGGCCTCTATTGAACCCTAAGCCTCAATCTCTGAACCCTAAAGCCTAAAACCTCAAACCCTATAAACCCTCAACCTTCAGCCCCCTATACCCTAAACCCTATACCCTCAGTCCCCCCCGCTTTTGTAAGACACCGCGGCAGTTCCAGGCCTCCTCCGCGACCAACACCGCCCAGGCCAGCATGCAAGGCCGGGTACCGTAAGGGTTCATGGTTCAGGGTTTAAGCTTTGGGGCTCACGGTCTGGGGTTTAGGGCCTAGGGTTCATGGTTCAGGGTTTAGGGTTTAGGGTTTGGGGTTTGGGGTTCAGGGTTTAGGCTTTAAGATTTAAGGTCAGGGCTCCAGGGTTTATTTAGGCTGTAGGGTTTAGGGCCAGAGGACATACTGGGCTTATTCTTGGGAATCATGTATATTGACCATGATCTCTCTATACCCCCTATGAAGCCACAAAAAGATTTCATGATTTCCATAGGGCCCTGCCTTAAACCTAAACCCTAAATCCATCCCAGAATACTGGAGACCCGCTTCTCATTTTCAAAAAGCGAATTTAGTAAGAGGACTCTGGTACCCCAACCAAAAAAAAGGAGAATCACATGAAACATCGAACGGAAACTGGGATTCATGCAAGGGATTATTGAGCCCACTACCAATGATCAGGAGGTAGGGTATATGCCTTACATTATCGTCTCTATGACTTAAAATATACGGCGAAGGCACTCATTAAGAAAGCGTTCCAAACAAGAAATCAGGGGCTGGCCAGACTGAAAATTCTTTGCCCGACGTCCAAGCTGAGCCGAATTTCTTATCGCTCCCTAAGCTCAAAGGCCTAAAACCCTAAACCCTAAAACCCTAAAACCCTAAACCCTAAACCCTAAGCCCTAAACCCTAAACCCTAAACCCTAAACCCTAAAACCCTAAACCCTAAAACCCTAAACCCTAAACTGAAACCAGTTGGGGTCCCAAGGGTATCCCTGTTTCGAGTCATCCCTAAGTGCAGGAAGCGCCGAGATGGAGGTGCCTTGGCTCAGATGTATCAGATTTGGGTTTAGGGTTTAGGGCTAAGGGTTCAAGGTTCAGGGTTTAGGGTTTAGGGTTTGGGGCTCAGGATTTAGGGTTTAGGGTTCATGGTTCAGGGTTCAGGATTCAGGGTTTAGGGTGTAGGGTTTGGGGTTCAGGGTTTTGGGTTTAGGGTCTAGGTTTTATAGGGTTCAGGGTTTAGGGTTCATAATATTCAAGGCCTTTGCGCGGCAATGGGGTTCAGAGCTTCAGCCGAGGCGCTGTGCAAGAAACGTATTCGCGAAGGGCGCAGAATGTTTTGATAAGATCCCACCCCGAACACCGAACCCTAAACCCCTCTAAACCCTAAACCACTCTAAACCCTAAACCCTAAACCCCTAAACCCTAAACCCTAAACCCCTCTAAACCCCAAACCCTAAACCCAAACCCCACGGCCCCAAACCTTCAACTCTGCACCTTCAGACACTGAGAGGGCGACTATGCGGGGCCCAGTCAAAGGGTGTTTCTTTGAGAAGTTGTTCTTTGCCGCCGTCATACAATTAACCGATTCTACGGCAGAGTTTTGGGTTTCAGAGTTCTGGTTGGATCCTTTAGGGTTTAGGGTTTGGGGTATTTACCTGTGTGGGGTTCTTGTGCCTTTTGACAAGCTTTCATGCTTTCCTGGGATGGCTCTACGGTCCTTCACTCGTGTGCAATTCTTATAGCTAATCATGACGCTCTGAGTACCCCTCACCGCTAACCCTGGTCCTGAAGCAGCATGAAGCCCTTCAAGCCCTGAACCCTCAGTTCCAGACCGATATCTTTCCCCTGCACTACTGGGTGCAAAACATGAAGGCACAACAGGAATTCATAGGGATTCATTTGATTATGTGGTCATTAGTAGTGGGTGGGAAGGATCACCTGAAGAAGCAACCCTACTGAGCTCTAGATCTAGACGGCTTCGGCGCCGTGAGAATAATCTCCAAACGCGGAACCCTAAGTTGTGAAGAAAGGGGACTCAAAAGTGGAATAATTAGAACGTGGACACTATAGTGCCCATTATAGTTTCCAGTAAGATGTTTTTTTTTCTTGGCCAGTTTGGGGTTTAGGCTTTAGGGTCTGGTTAAATTAAGGCCAGTAGGGTTTTGGGTTCAAGATTTTGCGTTTAGGGTTTGCTGAAATGGAGCCTTTTATTTGCCTTAAGTAGGGGATGTGGGAATGGATCATTGCAGAGGTCCCTATACAGCCGCCTTGTGACAATCCGTAGAATCTATTCCCAACCCCTAAGCCCTAAACGCTAAAGCCCAAACCTTGAGCAACTGGGTCGCTGCCATTTCTATTCCCTCGTGCCTTACTGACCACTTTCCTTAGGAGTGCTTGGACACAATTCTTACTCATTGTTTACCACAATCCTAAGAAACAGAAATAAATATAATTCTTGCTAGGATCCCAACTTCTTCATAGGCTCAAGCCTAAACCCTAAAACATGTGGTAGCTTCCATCGTCTCTTGCATTCCCCTATTCCCCAACCCTAAACCCTAAACCTCAAACCATAAGCCCTAAACCCTAAACTCTAAACCCCAAATCCTATTCTCAAACCATAAGCCCTAAACCTAAGCTTTAATACCCAAATCCTATTAAGCACCAAGAGAAGAGACGTTCCAGGAGCTGATCCGCCGCGAGCTAGCGGCCGTGGCCATGGCGCTGTCCCAGCAGCAGCGGGAGCCGCTAGGCTTTTCACTTTTTGATTGAGCCAAAATCTCAACTCCTCAAAGGGGGGTTGTATAGAGGATCATATAGAGTTTAGACTATGGCTCATATGGTGACTTGCACTGTCACAATTGCAACACCGAGCCGTTCCTCTTCTCCCAGAAACGTACAGTAAGTGCACCACCTTCATACCCTCTTGAACCCTAAACCCTCAACTCCACACCCTAAAACCTGAATCCTAAACTCTAAACCCTAAGCCCTAAACCTTAAGCCTTGAGGCCCCAAGGCCCAGATGGTTGGGCCCGCGAAACAACTGGTGAAGGCCACCTTCAACCCTAAACCCCTCCCCCAATATTAAATACTCCTCATTGTGGTATATGAAAGTATATCGGGCATATGTCACAAATGGGGGGGGGCCCTGATGTCAAATATTCCCCCACTGTGGGATATGTTATAGTATATTGGGCATATTTAATGTTGGGGGCGGTGGGGGTTTCATACTTCTGGGAGAGGATTAGATTAAGCCCTAAACCAAGACCCTAAAGCCTGAACTCCCAAGAACCCCTGGATTGCCCTTACATGTAACTCCTGACAGTGGAAACTCCTAGAGCCTAAGCAGTAAACCCTAAACTCACTCCCGCGTGGGGTGCTAAGGGTTGAGGCTTTAGGGCCATCTTGGCTTTATAAGGGCTCCCTTGAAGAGGTTTCTAGGGGTTATATAGGAAAATATAGGGTTCTATGGGGATTTCTAGGGTTCGAGGTTTCCGAAAATACGGAGTACTTTACCCCCCTCCATAGAGCACCCTGTTAGGGCCCTTTTAAGGTTCCCCCAAGGTTGGACCACTAACATGAGTTGTAGTCTAAACCCCTTAAAGGCATTATATAGAGGATCATATAGAGGATTATATAGGGGACTGCTATAGGCGTTAGTAAGGGGATGCTAAGAGTTTACTATGGACAGCGGCCTTTTTTGAAAGAGCCTAGTGGTCCGTTTTTAGAGAATATTCAGGGACCATTTTGTGAGTCCGTGGTTATAATGTAAACCTCCCCTAAACCCTAAACCCTAAACCCTAAACCGTGAAACCCTGAATCCTAAACCTCACCCCCAAGACCCTAAAACCCTGAAATCCTAATCCCCTCCCCCTACTACTAAACCCTCCCCCCCTAATATTCGATATGCCTAATAATATATTATAATCATATATTATAATCTACCACAATGAGGAGTATTCAGTATTAGGGGGGGGGGGGGTGGAGATTTAATATCAGGGGAGGGAGGGGATTAATCTCAGATGGACTCTTCATGAGTTGCCCTTCAAAAGGGGTTTTACACATACCAATGTTCGGTAGCGGTTTAAGGTTAAGGGTTTGGGGAACTCCCAACATGAAGAGCTGATGATGGGCATATGATGGTCGTAGCGTCCTTACTTGGAGGATGGGTGATGACCAAAGAACCCCTATTATCTCCTGCTAAGTTGGTGATTGACGGACAATCCTGTTCTCAAAAACACCATGACGGACAGTAAATTTGGCACGCGCGGAAGCCCAAGAGTTCAAGCCGTATCTCTGCTGGTTTTGGGGTTTAGAGGTTTAGGGTTTAGGATTTAGGGCCCTATGTAATCCCTATGTATAGTAGTGCCCATCTGATTTTCCATGGTTTTTTCGTAGCTGATTTTCTATCAACCTAGCAACTCTGATCAACTCCTCTCCTCCAGAAGACTCCCAGGTGGGTGGTTATCAGGCAGAGTACTCGCACCTAATAGGAGGCCTAAAATGACCTCATATAAACCCATAAACCACGTTTAATCTTGTACCAGCATCACATGACGCTTATATACATGTGGCAACTCCAACTGGAACTACTCTTGGTCATGTGCAAAGGAGTCGAGCCATAATGTGGTGACTCTCCTGACTCTTGCCACGCTAAGGACGGCACACGAGAGCTTGCTACAGGCCAGGGTAGCAGTGTAGAGAAAACCCTACTCGGAGGATCTCTTGACTTGGTCAGTGTCTAGAAATTGGGATTATGGGGCTTATAACAGGGGTTGTTGGGGCCAGTAGGTAGACTTCTCAAGTCAAGAGATCCTCCAAGTAAACCCTAAACTGCGCAATAGTGTTGAAGGTTGCAACCACAGATCTCTACCTCTCTAGTGGGCCGTGGAGCCTGGCTTCTATTGAGGTTTGTAGTGTTTTATAGTGTGTATGAGCCATCGTCTGAACTCCTCAAAGGGGGGTTAGTCAGGGGATAATATAGGGAATTATTAAAGGGGCTAGTATGACTACGAGTTTAGACTATAGCCATATGGCAGCCATATAAGTGTTGCAAATAACAGTCCCAGAAGGGTCTTGAGTTCAGAGTTGTGGTGCTTTCAGAGACTTGAGGAGGGCCAGGTCTGTTAGTAGTATCATGATATGAGCTATAGTCTAAACTCCTTAAAGGGGGTATATATAAGGGATTATTTAGGGGACTGCTATAATGGTTGTTAAGGGGGCTGTAGATTCTTCAAAATTTTCAGGCCTGCCTGATGCGGGGACAGCCTGTCTCTGACTTATGACTGTGGGAGGTCAGATGATGTTCTGCACCCGCAGCTCCAGGTTTCGGGGTTTAGGGGTTAGGGGTTCGGAGGTTGGGATCCCTAAACCCTAAACCGGGTTATAGATTTAGCAGTTAGGGTTTGCGCTTTAGAGTTGCTTCAGACACCTACAGTTTCAGAACATCGTGGCACCACACAATCAAGTTGGTTTGCTTGCTCGCCTAGTTTCCCTGTGGGTCTGCTTGTGTCCTTGCTTGCTTGTTTTGCTTCGTTTCCTTGATTCGCTCGTTTGCTTCTTTGCATGCTGATGTGCTTCTTGTTGAAGCGTGCTGTTTATCTCTTGCAGCAGGGTTGTGGCCAATGTTTCCCCTTTGTAAGGTCGCCCTTAAGTGTTAGGCTACCCCGGTTGCCGTACACCCTAACCCTACCCTCGTGCTCAGGGTATTGGGAATTGGTGAGTCCTTCTTTCTGGATTGTCTGCCCTACAAGGCCCTGGAGCGATAGGCAAGGAGCTTGACACTGTTGAAGACTGAGACAGGTTCACTGTCAAACATCTGGTCCCCCTTAAAGTAGATAGAATATGGCTTTGGGTACATTATAACAAGATCCCCATATACCCCATCTTCTATCTACTTAAAACCCTAAACCCCCAACCCTAAGCCCCTTAAAAAAACTAGTCCGCAGATTCTGAACCCTACGCCCTCCCATGCCACAAGCCTAAACAAACACTCCCACGCTCAGGGTTTAGGGTTAAGGGTTCAGGGTTTAGGGTTGAATCATACACTGCTAAGTCAAATTTGTACACACTAACCGTAAACCCTAATACCTACACCCGATCACCTAATCTGTATACCCCAATCCATAAACCGTCATCCCTGCTCCATTCAGGTAGAGCAAGCGGTTCGGTCTGAGCTGCTGCCGCTGAAGGAGCCAGCAAGGGCGTTATACTTAGCCTGAATCTCCAATTAAAGGTGTGGAGCCCGCAGTACATTCATTCTAAAACATCTTCACCGAAATATTAGAACTCCGGTGTTTCAGGGTTGATGGTTTAGGGTTTAGGGGTTATAGGAACTCCCAAGAAGGGACCCCTAAACCCTAAACCCTAAACCCTAAACCCTTCCACTTTTGTTGGGAAGCCTCACTTGAACCGGCAGAGTAGGGCTCGCAGATGTAACGTGGCAGCCTGAGTTAAAAAGAAGGCGGGATTTAGGGTTTAGGGTTTACGGGTTTAGGGTTTAGGGGTTTAGGGTTCAGGGTTTAGGGTTTAGGGGTTTAGGGTTTAGGGGTTTAGGGTTTAGGGTGAGCTATGGGGATATACAGGTTCAGGATTTTGGGTGTTGGGGCCTAAACAGTTAGAATGATTATGGAGGATGTGCTGGGAAAGAACGGAATATGAAATGGAAGCTGGATTTTTAGTGGTGTACTGGGTCTGTAACGTTGAAGTTTAAATAGTTAACAATATTGTTCCTTGGCATTCTCCGTATGATCATGGTTCAATGTTCTATATACAGCCGAAACCCTACCGTAGTCGTTTGGGCCCTACAGCAGTTCACATCATCATGGCATGACCATTTGAATTGCACGTAGTTGATATTGCAGTAAAGCCCTCCATTGCATTAGGCTGCCTACCTTACACCTCGGGAATTCTGGTATTCTAGTATACTTTAGGTTGGGCCCCCACCCGCTAATAGTGACCACAAGAGGTAATGGTAATTATATTATATTAGAGTCCTCATATATTCCTAATATACCTACGCCCTAAACCCTAAACTGCAGTTTTGTAGGGCTTCAGTATCAATAGTAGTTCCAGAAGTCGGAGTGGCTTGCCATAATGCTACGTTATGCCACTAGCAGGTAATTACTAGGAACCCATGATGGGTTTAGGGTTTAGGGGTAATTTCTAGGAACCCTTTAAGGGGGGATCTACTTTCCTCCTGCACATGGGTGCGGAGTGGGCGCCCAGGCAGAAGTCAAGGGGCTTGGCAAATGGCACCGTGGCACAGCTTGGATGGTGGTATATCCCGGAGGCCGCCGCCCATGGAGGTCACCGTGGAAATCAAGAATGATGATGGTGTGCCCCCAGCAACCTAAGGACCATCAATAGAGGGGTGTTATCCCAATGAAGGAGCATCAAACGGAAATGGATATGTAACATGAAATGAAAACCGCGGTTGCACAGGGGTTATATGGTAGTTTCCAGAAAGGCGGACCGCAGTATTCACTTCCAAATACTCTTATCCCTTCAAGGGGTCGGGTTGAGCATGGCACTTATAACCCTAAACCTGAAGCCCTAAACCCACTCACATAGGCAGCCATGGCAAGCAGTCGTAGCAATTCAACAGAAGTCGCACTGGCCGACTCCAATGGACCGTCTTGCTTCTTCATTGTACTGGTACCTGTCAATACAACAGTTCACGAGCTTGTGTCGATGGTCGCGGTCCCAGCTTGCAACCGACTTCGTCGCCGATTGGTTGAGATCTGTATCACTGCAACGGACGGGGAACAGGCGTTCATGCCGGAGCAGTCATCGGTCACAGAGGCGTTATTCAATGGTGACACATCGTGGATTTTGAGAGGGCTATGAAAGATACGGGTTATTTAGGCGTATGTGGGGGTTATATAGGGTTTAGGATTAAGGGTTAAGCTTGTAGCTGCTATGGCAGAACTACATCAAGCAGCCGTAGCCACCCAGCTACTTAGGCGTTCAAATCTTCAAGCCTTGACCTCAAACTCCAAACTCGGAAGCTCTAAACCCTTCTATATACACCCTAAACCCTGAACCCTAAACCCTAAACACTCAACTCAAACCTTCTCATCCCTAAATCCCTATAGCCAAAAAAGTATGCCTAATTTTTGGAAGCGCCCAAGAAGGGGCTGCTGCATGAATCCGATCGTCGCAGGATGCCACAGTCTCGGCCGCCGGCGCGATGGATGCCAGAGTGGCTTGGGGATTTAAAGCTCTTGGAGGGGGTCCAGCGGGTATAGAGATCCTTTGACTTAGTAAATTTAAACATTTAGGGTTTAGGCTTTAGGGGAAGTCTGCCTCGTCATACGGATTATGGGGCTTATGATAGGGGTTAATTATTGGGGATAGTAGGTAGACTTACGAAGTCAAAAGATCATCCAAATAGGGATGTAGGTTTGCGGCCATTCGCCAAGGTAGCAAGGTTTGGAGGTTAGGATTGACGGGGCTTTCTCTTGGTTAGTGTGGCGTGCAGTGCTTAGAAGGATTCCTTAGGGTTTGGGTGTAGTTGCTGAGGGTATGTGCCTACATCAGTGTACGATGAAGAGATCAGGATTAAAGAGGATGTCCTTCAGCTATTCTGAGGCCCATGGCATGCTGAGAATTTGTATGTTCATGTAGGGATTCTTAACTTACTGGGGTTTAGTAGGGAGTAAGGGATCGATTATAT
Organism: Symbiodinium pilosum; assembly: GCA_905231905.1. Lineage (NCBI taxonomy): Eukaryota > Dinophyceae > Suessiales > Symbiodiniaceae > Symbiodinium > Symbiodinium pilosum. The sequence goes on along the minus strand of CAJNIZ010000231.1, from coordinate 14,613 downwards.
AGGGATTATATCGGGATCATATTCCCTTATTCCATACTCACCCCCGTATGTAAAGCTAGTGTAGAGTCAAGGTTTGAAGGCTTAGGCGGCTTACTCCAGCTTTCTATCCTAATTCTCATAATTCTTGAAACGATCTTTAGTACTGTTGCTATTATTACTATTCCAAATAGTATGCTTATCATTAGTACGATTCTTATTTTTCGTCTTCAATCCCCTGAGGTCCGCAAAAGCGGCCTTTCTACTGGCAGCAAAGTCTGGGTTGCTCTTGCCGAACTCAAGTTACTATAATAAGGAACCCTATTATGTACAATATACCGTAGAAGATGGTAGCTTAATCTAAGTGCCTTAACTCTAAACCCTACATACTCCTATATATCCTGATATGACCTATATAACCCTTGTATAATATGGCACCTTAAGTTAAGTTCCTTAGCGCCAACCCAGAAGTATGGGTGTTTTCCGCAGGGCTCGAGTTGCAAGGCTAGAGTGGGCCTTTGCTTCAAGATAATAATAATTTTAAGAACAATACTTGAAGGGTCATGGGGACTTAGTAACTGGCTTAATAATGGGGATAACTGGGGTTACTATATGGCTTATAGGGGTTATTAACCTACTTACTAAGTCCCCATGACCCTCCAAGTAGTACTAAGAGTAATGATAGTAATAAGCGCATTTGTTGCAAAGCCATACCATCCAAGACTTGCAATAACAGTTTCTACAGCCCCAAAATGCGCACAAAAGCGCCAATGGCATGTGGGGCGGGCGCTAGCAGGTCTTGGGAAGTAGCGAGGTAGTAACGTCTAGAGTCGAATTGGGTTTAGGGTTTAGGCTGTAACAGTACTATCTGGGGTAGATGTGTTCACTCAATTCCCCTGGGACCGCTGGACTTGTTCCTTCTGATGCCCTCAAGGTCAGCATAAGGAGCTGGTTTCAGGGGGCCTGATCATAGACTATCTGATTCGACCGAAGGCAAACAGGTCCGCAACAAGTGTCAGAGAGCTCTGAGAAATTTATGTGAAACCAAACCCTAACGTAGTCATAGGAGTCATAATAGTAATACCAGTAATAGTGGTGATGATAGCTTTCCAGCTGAGTCACAGTCCTTGAATGTCACCGGTAAGAATTCACAGACACCACCCTAAGATACAAAAGCCTTTGATTACTTTCCGCACGGCTTCCCGTATCCCCCAAGAATCCATACGGCAATCCTACGACTTACCCGAAACCTTTAAGCCCCTGAACCCTGAAGCATGCAACCGAAAAACCTTGAACCCTGTAGAACACTTGTATAACCCTTATTAAACCTTCATTAAACCCTATTATCCCCTTTAAAGGGACCCCTAATAACCCTAAACACTGTATAACTCTTGTAGAATCCCTATTAAACCTCATTAAACCCCTATTATCCCCTTTTAAAAGGACCCTGATAGCCTGAAACCTTGTATAATCCTATTATTAAACCCCTATGAAACCTTTATTCAACCCCTATCATCCCCTTTAAAGGGACTCCTAATTTTGGGAACCCCGCCCCGCCCCCCCTTCCTACGCAGGTGGCGCAGTTCAACGACACCCTGAGTCGCTAGGACGAAAGTTGGTAGTGTGTAGTATGTGTAGAGTTTTGGGCCCACGGTTTAGGGTTTAGGGTTGCATGTGTAGGGTTCCCCAGAGGGAGATATGTAGGGCTGGTAGGGGGGGGTAGTAGGAGGATACTAAACCCTAAACCTTAAACCCAAAACCTTTTTGGAGGTATGCCCTAAACTCCGATGTAGGGTTAACCCCAATCTTCAAAGACTTTAAGTTTGTACCCTCATTATTTAAACTCCAAACCCAAGACCCTAAACCATTTAAGGTTTGTAACACAAGGCTTTCGGTCCCAAATACCCCAATTAAGTGGCTGTGTTCCAGGGCTTAGCGATTCAAACCCAAGGGTACAAACGGAAGTATTTTCTGGTATATATAGTATCACATGGCATAGTATGGTATATTGTAGTATATTATGGTATATTATAAGGCAAACCCAATTTCTGTAGTCCCATTAGGAATTACTTTTGATTTCTATAATAGTATAACCCTGAGGAGTTGTTGAAACAATTTTTGCTGAATTTGATTTTCGGGAAGCTTTCAGGCCAGGCAGGGCATCAAATTGAAACCCCGAATGAAAGGCCTAACCCTAAACCGTAAACCTGCTAAATTCGATTTTCGGCAGTGTTTCGGGGCAGACAGTTAGATAGAGCATCTAGCGATGAAACAACTGTTGCCAGAGAGGTTCTGCATCAAGACCAAAACTTTCGCTCTAAATCTAAATCCAAAGCCATAAGCCCCTAAAGCCTAAGCACTCCAGTAGTTCAGTCCTCAGTTACTTAGGAAGTGCTAGGTAGATGTTTTCGCAGTTACAGGGACTATGAGGCATTAAAGCCCAAGCATTTGAAGTAGTCTGGTAGGGACTCTTATTGCAAGGAGCCTAGATGCCTATAAGTAAAGGGTTTAGGGATTCAGAGTGTAGGATTTGGGGATTTAGGGTTTATGGTTTATGGAGCTACAGCCAATATTAGCTTTACCAAGGGACCATCAAGGCAGGACATAGGGCTCGTTCTGGTAGTTTAGTAGAGTCCTGAATATATTATATTCCTTAATAAAGAACCCATGTCCAGTGGTTATCTGGGAAATATTGGCTACAGCACAATAGGGCCTGCGTTAGGCTTGAAAATATTCGCCTGCAGGACCCCTGAATGCCAAACCCTAATCTGCAATCCTAAACCCTGATCCCGAAAGCTGAAAATCCTGAAAACCAAAACCTTAAACCCCGAAACCCTAAACCCTGAATTCCCTATATGCTAGAGCAAGCTAAGGTGAGAATCTCACTCGATTTGAGATGGGCGTCGACAAGGTCCCCTGGGATCTTTCGGGCTTTTCATTCCGGGGCTTTTGAGTCCCGAGCTCCGTTTATAGAGGTCAGGGTTTAGGATTTGGGGCTTATGGTTTGGGGTATACAGGCGCACCCTCCATACAGGAAAGGGTTCAGGGTTTAGGTTTAGGGTTTAGGGTATACAGGTGCTCCGTTCAAAGTGATGAGGTTCCAAAGTGATGAGGTTCTAGGGTTTAGGGTTTAGGGTATACAAGTGCTTCGTCCATAGAGGTTAGGCTTGAGGGTTTGAAGTTTAGGATTTTGGATATACAGGGGTATCTGGGGAGATCTTACAAGGGTTTCGTGGGGATTGATAGGAGGATGTAGGCATAGACGGGTAGATTCATCTATCTATCTATCTATCTGTCTTGTGATATTTATTTGCAGATAAGTAGGTTTGTATATATAATAATTTATTGATCTCTCTTTTTTTTTGGACAGGGGCGAGCTGCGGATTTATTAATTTGTTTGTTGATTCATTTGTTTATTTACTTACTTGTTCATTTATTCACATATATACCTACTTATTTATCTGCCTATTCCCAAAATACACTGGAAGCCCATAAGCGGCCGTTGAAAGGAGACTACATGGGACTTCGCATCAGTTCGGGAAAGATTCAAAGTCCGGGCACTATGAGGGGCCCGAGGAGAAGCTACAGCATGGAGGAGGTTTGGTTTAGGGTTCAGGGTTTAGGGAGGAGTTTGTTCATCGAGCGTGGGTGGATCAGTTGTCTCACCATGGATGGTGGAAATCTTGCACCACGCTATATACCTTATACCCTAGGAATCACAGTATGTTGGGGATCCTAGTGCAGAATTGCCTCTATCCACCGTATGATGAAACCTGAAGCGCGTGAAGCCCCTCGCGCCTAGCCAGAGAGGAGTTTGACAACTCTGACAACACAACCGCCATGGGTGAACGTGTGGAGGAGCTGAGTTTTATGAAGGCAGTGGCTCTTAAAGCCCGGAGGAATATCTTGTCGAAGGCGCTGGCGAAAGCGTGGCAGCCCGACACGCCAGATGCGCAGAGTGAAGGGCTTCCATCCGCTCAAGCAGCTGGGCATGAGCAGACTGAGACCCAGTGGGTGAGCCTGAATGGTCTTCCTACAAGAGGTCTCACACCGTTGCTGCCGCTGACACTTTCGGACAAGGCCTTGTGGGCATCCATCCAGAGCAAGGTCGCCAGAGCCAAGGACGACGTCCCACCTCTCTTCGAGAAGCTCCGGTCGCTGCAGCTGGGCTCAAGTGAGAACCCTGAAACCCCTAAACCCTAGAACCCCAAAGCCTCAACCCCTAAACCGCTAAACCCTAAACCCTAAACCTTTAACCCCGAAAACCTAAACCCTAAACCTATGATCCACTGCAGGATCCTTACCCCCAAAAGGTTGCCTTAACCCCCTCTCTTTCCAAACTCAAGGGTTTAGGGTTTAGGGGTTTAGGCTTTGGGGTTTAGGGTTTAGGGTTTAGGGGTTTAGGGTTTGGGGGTCTAGGGTTTAGTCGAAGAGTCTGAAATCGTAGAGCTTTAAGGATTTGAGGTTTACTTGAGTGGGGGAGGGAATATGAGGACCACACTAACCCCTAAAACCTACACCCTAGACCCAAAACCCAAAACCTGAAAGTCCTAAATCCTAAATCCTAAACCCTAAATTCCCTAAACCCTATATCCCTAAACCGTGAACCCTAAATCCCTAAGCACTAAACCACAAACCAGCCATAGGGGGTTGTAGAGGGATTATTCTAGGGATCCCTTCCGCCATGTACTTGTACTGAGCATGAGCGGTTTAGGGTTTAGGATGGTTTAGGGTTTAAGTTTGGGGTTCAAATGTGTTTAAGGTTTACGGTCTGAGGCTTTATGTTCAGGATTTGGGATAAGTTCGGCTTCGTACTTATGAGAGCGGTTCTCATGCTTGCTTCTAAGAACGAGCCTCCAAAAGCAGCAAAGATTACTGGGTTGGACTTTGGGATATTGAAGTATTTTGCCTTCTCGGTTTCATAAGGACCCTATATACTGATATTTATAAAAGGGTTCCAAAGGCCAACCAAGCTTACAAGTGCATTTTCGCTCCAGAGCAGGTACAGGGCCCTTCAAATCAGGTTCTGCGGAACGATCTTCGTAGCTCTTGGGGCTGAGGATGTCGGAATTTGGGGCTTAGGGTTCACGGTTTAAGGATTTAGGGTGTAGTATGGAACGTCTCCAGGCCCTCATCTTAGATCCTGAGTTCCTGCATCATACCCCTCATATCGCGAGCTTCAATTTCCTTTGGGGGCTCGCATGTGCTGGATCCCCGTTTTCTTGGGTGCAGGATTGTCGGATCTAGGGGCTCGGGGTTGAGAGGTTACATAGCTCGTGGTTGGGAGGGCTAGGTTTTGAAAGACTTCCCAAGCATCAAACGTTAAACTAACGGTAAACCCTGAACCCGAAACCTCAGACCCTAAATATTCTAAAGCGTCTTGCTAAACCGTGTTTCTTCAGGGTTTCTTTGATAGTGAGGTGCTGCAGACCGTCGAAACGGCGAAGCCCAAGGACGAGGTCAGGGTTCAGGGCTTGGGGTTTCGGGTTTAGGGGTTCAACCAGCGCATACACACAAGGGGGCTTTGACAGAAGTTGGGGTCAATTGTGGGGGCCTTGTTCAGAAGCACGTGTTTCATAGTGGGCGGAGGAAGGGACGCCAATTCCCGCAAACCCTTAAATGGATCCTACGTTGATATAGTATGCCGCGGGATTTCACACATTCTTGTCATCCTTATGTTGCTTTTGTTCATGTAGTGCTTGTACTTAGTGTCACGAAGAACCTCAAGGTAAGAACCCTAAACCCCAAACCCTTAACCCTAAACCCCAAACCCTAAACCCTAAACCCTAGACCCTAGACCCCAAACCCCCCAAACCCTAA
>CAJNIZ010000230.1:19708-32634 GCA_905231905.1 Symbiodinium pilosum | reverse complement strand
TGGGTACTGCCCCCACCCTGTAAAAGTCTAGACGGGTCTAATTAAGGGCTACATATGAATGGTTGTCAAAATTATGGTCCCCTTTTGGGTACCCTACATATTAGGTGCCGTATTATACTAGGGATCCAAAAAGGGACCATAAATTTGACAACCACCCATATCTATTTGTATAATTCTGTTACAGATGGGGGGCAGTACCCAACCAAAACATTTCACTCCACACCCTAAACCCCAATTTCGCCTCCTCCTTCTTCCAATCAGTCCAACGAGACTCCTTCAGGTGGTTTAGGGTTTAGGGTGTAGGGTAAAATCCTTATTGGGGGAACCCCAAAGTACTATAATTCTATAATCCTTATTATGGTGGCCCCAAAAGTACTATGAGGATTATGTAGAGTTGAGCTGATCCCAAAGCTCTAACCTGTTTCTGCATGCAGAACCTATTTGTGGGCATTTGGGCTCTTGGCAACCCAACTCATCCAACCCTCACCAGCCATAAACCCTGAACCTAAACTTCAATCCTTCAACCCTAAACACTTTATCACTAAAGATTAAGTACTCTCGAACCCTGATGCTGAAGCCCTAACCCCATACCTGTATACCTACATAGCGCAGAAGCCTGAGTGGATGCTTTGCTTAATTATGGTATAGAGCGCATAGGGCACGCTAGATAGGCCTCAAAATGATGTTGGTATCTATTTAGGGCCCTGCAGTACCAATCGGTGGCGTTTTTAGGATGATGTAGCGGTGCATACGCATGCACTCGCTTAGGATTCGGTTCCCTCAAGACCTCAAGTTCGTTTCGAGGAAGCGAAGAATGGGAAATGAACTTCGTACCACGTCTGGGCTTAATCTGCTTCCAATGAATTATGGCCCAGTGGACTACTGCCTCAATGAGTACCCACATTTTTCCCTCATATAGTCCCGCTATAGTTGGTGTATGTGTATATACTACTTGAAATCCCTGTTCTGTTCACATAGGGCCCGAAAACACTCCAGCAACCCTCAGCCAAAGCACGTTTCCGTGAACTGTCAGACCTATCCCCACAAGCCAACTCCCAAACCATGAACCTGCGTAGCAACCAAACTTCGCAAGTGTCACCTCTACCCACACACAGACATGAGGCCCTTTACGAAATTTAACAGGCTTGCGAAAGAAACTACGAAGCTCGTTGCAGTCCATTTTGCCCTGTTGTGGGCAAGCTGTGGACATAGTTGCGAAACCTGATGGACCCGTGAATCTAGTACACCATGGGGCTGCGGTTTGGCCTGTAATAAACCTCAAAAGCCCAGTCGAAGCCCTATAGTGAGGACCCAGGGCAAAGTTTTAGCCAATGCTACAGGTCCATTGCGAGGATCCCTGAAAACTTTAAACATCCCAAAAACTCTAAAAATCCCATACCCTAAATACATTGAAAACCTTATAAACCACCTAGACCCATAAACCCTACAAAAACTCCTACCCCCCAAACACACCAAACCCTTAAAAAACTGAACACCCGATTTGGCCATATATCAAGCTCAGGACTTCGGGTTAAGGATTGGCAGTGGCCTGCCCCTGCTCCTTCCAGCGATTGTCCTTCAGATGCATAGGGCCGTCTTGCTGTGGACTAACCTTAAGGTTTAGGGTTTAGTGGTTAGGGGTTAGGGTTAAGGGCACTTCTAAAATTCCCTGGGCAAGATGAAATAGCGTACAGGCCGGTAGTGTCCCATTTGCCTTCTAGACCACTCCCATTGGATCTAATAGGGGTTTGTCATGAGAGCACTATATAGAAACTAGTCACGTGCAATTGGTTTCTACTGAGGCGCGGGATTCCGACACTCCAACCCTAAACCCCAAGCCCCTAAACTAAAACCCTGATCAACGTAATCCTGAAACCCTAAATCCCCAACTGAACCCTACAACCTCAAAGTCCGGTTAGAGACTCCAATCCTATAGAGACCCTCAAGATCATTTCTGAATCTCCAAGTGAGGTAGTCCCGGACCTGGATCAGAAAGATGAATGCTTCTAGAGACCCTTCTGGGTTGCTGTTAAGGAACTTAATTCAAGTTACTTTTTTGGGGAAATCCTATTATTTACTATGTATACCCCTTATGCTAACTGAAATTAAGTTCCGTAACAGCAACCCAGCCTTTGGGGTCGCTCATGCCGGTGTAATACGCAGACCGACCCAAAACCTGAAATCCTGAACCTTTGATTCCGTCATGAGGATGCTCCGTGCTTCTGAGGTAACGCGCACTTCGAGAGCTATACGTCTAGGTTGAGGTATGCTACCCCAAACATAGAAAAACAATTGGACAAGAAAATGGAAATGAAATGGAAGCTGGGATTGTGGACTGGTGTATACGCTTTGAGGCTTAGGATCTAGGATGTTTTCCTAAGTGGCCTCATGAAAGTCATCTAGCCAGACACAGCTTATTCGCAGCGGGCTTTAGCCTACCCACTGGGCGACCCTGAATCTGAAAAACCCTGAAGTTCAGGGCGCAGTCTGTGGCTGACATGCGGTGGCTGCTCATCTACAGCACCTTCCCCTAGCTCGTAGACACGAACTTCCACGTCAACAAAGAGGATCCTCGTTTTGAGCCGCGCCCTTGAAAACTAAGCAAAAGAATTAGATATCGCCTAATAGGGACCTATCTTCCGACAGAGCGAATATCCAATATGGGGGGGGTTGACGGCGAAGGGATTATCAATAGCATCAACGTCCAACCCTAATCATTCAGCCTCAACTACAACAAGCTCCCCAAGCACGGCCCCCAAATCTTAGACCATATATGCCCTTAACCCAATGCTTCCCAGGCATGGCAATAAAGAAACGACATCCTTTTCTGGATATTCTCTGCGAGTGGTTAAGAACTGGCAGAGCCTATTAAAGCCCCACCCAAGTGGCCTCGTCTTACCCTATCCCCTCAACCAGAAAGCTTTACACACAAGCCTAGACCTTTAACGGCAAACCCTAGACTCTAAATCCTGTACCTTCATCCCAAAACCCTAAAGCGCGTGGGTTTTGGCTTAGGCAAGGGGATGATAAGGGTATGGGCTTAAGTGTGTTTTGCATAAGATTACTAGCCTAGCTTGCGACTTACTCGTGCTTGGAGGGTTGGGCTTAGGGTGTCGGAGTTCAGGGCTGAAGATAATGAGGCTAGCTTCTGGCTTCGTAGTGCTCAAGCTGTGGGCCCAGGGTAGGCCCGAAACTCTGATCCTTGAACATTCATCCTACAGCCAAACGTCAAGTAAACCCTGAGCCCCAAAATCCTAGACCCTAAATCCTAAATCCCAACCTTAAACCCAAATCCCAGACCCTAATCCCAAACCCTAGACATTCAACTCTGAACGCCAAGATTTGGAGTTGAAGCAGCGTCGCGCCTCCTCCTTCCAACGGTGCTCCTTCCGAAGCAGAGGCTTCGTATATATTATTATGTTCTTTGCAGGTTTCTTTCTAAGGTTTTGGATGTTTTTTTGCCTAGGTCCCTTCCAAGGGGTTCTAGGGGCATATTCCTTAGGTTTCTTTTGCGGACTTTGGGGTCCCTCCAGGGCATTCTAGAGGTATTGTCCCTAGCCTTTTTTCAAGGGTTTTTGGGTGGTAAAAATATCCCTCAGCAGGTCCCTCTAAAGTGGTATATTTCTTCGGTGTTTTTCAAGAGGCTTTGTGGGTTGTGTCCTTGAGGTCCCATTAAAGTAGCATGTGTCCCTTTCAAAGATGTTATAGCGTCAGGAGGGGATGAAGAAGGAATGGAAAAGAAACTGGAGGCTACCGTATTATTTAGGATTTGGGTTTTCAGATGTTGGACAATAAGGAATGAAGGAATAATCTAGAGGATCATTACTGGGCATAATACACTCCCTACTACAGTAGCTTCCCAGAATCCTACGACCAACTTTCCTGAGGAACGCTACATACGGAACAAGAATACACACACCAACGACGGCATACAACCTTGCTCCGAATACTTGCATCACTTGTTGAGCTTGCAAGAGCCATGAGGGCTCGATAACATAGACCTAACAGTAATACTAACAATGGTACGAAAACTAATGGTACCAATGGTACTGGAATAATGATGGTAGTTCATATCAGCAGGCCAAATAGCGCCTACTCGACCTTGGAGGACAGACCCATGGGGGACAAAGTATCAAGCTTCAAGCTTATGCTTTTTTGTCCAGGTATACGTTGCAAACGGCGATGTCGATCTTTGAGAGTACTTGTAACACACTGAAAGATACTAGCTGCTTGTGACTTGGATTTCCCCTACCTAGTTCATTAAGGTGTATGGTTGAGCTTTGTTTTCAGGATCTAAGGCAAAGAGGATCAGGATTTAGAGGTTGAAGGACCTGTTGAAGGATCCTGACATTCACCTTCCCCGGGATTGGCATGGAAGCCAAAACAGAGGCCAATAAAGACGAATATCAATATTAGCAATAGTAGTAATAACCGAAACGAAAATGGAAACTACTAATATGTTCGATTGTTGCTGCTGTTAGTACCGCTCTAGTGAAAGTTGGCTATTTGGGGTTCAACATTAGCTTGGGCGAGCATTAGGGTTTCGGGGTGGCGGCGGCGGCGTGCCTGCTGCTCGGAGCTCTTCCAGGCCTCCAGATGCAGGCGCAAGCATTATCATCACCTCTCTCTAATTGTGAAAACCAACCAGGGTACTAAATATTCCCGACTACGGAGTGGGAAGATTTGTGAGTAGGGGAGGGGATGGAGTATCCCGGTTGATGGACTAAACCCTACATGCCCTATATGTACGTGTCTGAAAACCCTCGCTATAGAACCTTGAGGAGGACCTATAACATGCACAGAAGCGCCAGATACTGTCCATTTACCCCTAGGGTCCCTGAGGGCCCTCGTTTTGATCAAGCCAAGCCGCTTCTAGTTGGAGCCGGGAAAATTAAGCACTAAACAATCTTGGGAATGAGCCTAACGCGTCGGATTTTAGCATCTAGGGTGTAGGATTGAAGAATTTTAGGGCTCAAGGGCGGGAGTCCTGTAACAAAAAAAGAAGAATTACTTTGGGATATATTGCCGGGACCCTCCTTGGATTTAGCTTCGGTCCTCAGGGAATCTTCCCATAAAATCCATGGATCTAGTGTTGGCCCGTAGGAATCTCTCCAAAACGACGATGCACAGTGGCAGTAGTGCCAGTGCAAGGTCAATCCAGTGACGGATGTCTGAAGTACAGGAAGGAAAAACCCGTCACGAACCCTAATCCTTTAACCCGGAACTCTCAGCCCGGAAGGGGTTGGTGTTGAAGCCTCGAAGGCAGTTGTGGGATGTAGATGCATTGTGGAGTGAGTTTAGGGCCTACTCCCTAAAGGAGATCGGCCTGGGTGGTTGGGGATGGGAAACCAATTGAGTGGCCTGCGGAGATTCTATAGCTGCACTCTGATAGCAACGATGCGCAAGAAACGGCTTTGTGGCGTGACACTCCATGCTTCAGCGCCACGTCACAGCAAACCTTTACCCTAGGACCTAAACCCTCAACCTAGACGCTGAACCCTAGCACCAAGACCCTTAAACCTTGAACCCTCGACCTTTCACCCTATAGTTCCCCTTCAGTAGATAGAATATGGCTCCGGGCATATTTTAATAAAAATCCCCATATACCCCCATATTCTATCTACTTAAGAGGGACTGTAAGCTGTCAGGCCTAACCCTGACCCCCATGAGCCCGGGCTCTCTGCCTCCCACCACTGCTCTGACTCCTTCTCCTCCTGCTTGGGCCTTGGAAGCCATATTGGCTGAGGCTTAGGGTTTCAGGTTCGGGGTGTGGATTTGGGGTTTAGAGAAGAGCCTATAAGCTTGAAATTTCCAAACCTCTCGCCTCATGTCAAAACAGGCCAGGGGCTTAAGGCTTAAGAGCTTTGGCTTGTAGGCTTCAGGGCTCAAGGATTTAGCGTTTCAGGTTGTAGGCGCCTCCGGCTTCCCGGCTTAGGGTCTTTGGATTTTGGTTTAAAGCTCGTTGTCTGTGGGCTTTGGCAGGGCTTAGGGTCTTTGGTGTTTGGGTTTGGGGGTTTAGGTCCAGGTTTAGGCCTTACATTTTAGCATCTTCCATTTGACTATCCCAATATGTCCTCAATATATTTCCCCTACATAGCCCTTTAATACTGTAGTTTCCTTGAATTTCATACAAGTCTGGAGGATGCCATCTGCTCAGCGGGGCGCTCTTTCAGGTCGAGTGCAGGGCCGATGTTGGATGATCTGGGGCTGCTTGAGGATTCCTTTGTCCTCTAGTACAAGGATTGTAGTATACTGGGGTCGATATACGTAAAGGTCCCCTGATTACAAGCCCCCGCCTGTTGAACCGGAGAATGCCGCGCTTTTAACTTTGGCCTGCTCAGCTCATACAACCGGCCGTCCGTCCACCGCCTGCACGTTGACAAGGAGAATTTCTCCCGAAGGGAGAAGGCAGTGAACAAAATGCAAACGCCCTCCTCAATCTGAATCATGGAGAAACTCAGACATCACAATCCCTGCTCCTGCCAATCCTGCTGCCGCTACAATGCAGCTGCTCCTCCTCGTACTCCTAGCACCACTGCGAGAAACCCTACTCCTACTCCTACCACTTCACCACTACACCAATACTCTTGCTCCGATGGCGACTACTACCTCGACAACCATCACCAGCCTTACAGCTCGCTTTCTCACCACTACTAAGTTTCCTAGGTGCAAGGGCGATGAACCAAAAGGTTGACAATTTGGGGATCATTGAGATGAGCTCTTGAATTGCAAGCCTGCAACGCTTGTCGCCCAAAGCTACAGGGGCCGTAAACCAACAAAGCCGCTGAATTACACATGTAACGCTGAACGTCTAAACCTAGGAAAATACGATCAGACATAGCTTTTTTCCGCAAAGATGGGTGCAAGTGATTCTTGTTCTCATTAATGGGCAGCCCGATGAAACCCTACTCTTTACTCCTTCTCGAGGATTGACATCTCCCCTTTAAGCCTGCTTCCCATTTGCTGCTTCAAGGGTTTACACCCATAAACATCTGCTAACATTCCCGAAAAGTTCCACATATGCCCACTCTCCAAAACCACCATGAACACCTCCCTAAGCTCTATGGTCGCATGCAAACAGAAGAAGCCCAGAAAACAAGCAGAAAATTGAGAATAAATCGAACAGAGAATAAACCTTTCATAGAACCTAGAGCAGCTGGAGGCCCCTGACGGTAGAGGTGGTGGGGGCCTTCGTGTATGTTAAGGTTCTGGGGTCTAGGATTCGAGTTATGAGGTAGGTCTTGAGGGCTTGCGTAAAGGTATGACTTCGGGTTTAAACATACCCCTCCAACATAGCAGGATCCGTCACGAGTCTACACATATACGTATGTGTGTATCGGCCCCCAGTCATGCCAGTACATACCGCTGCGGGTCATGATCGCTTTTTTGGCTCTTTCGGATTTAGGACATTAGGCGTGACATTGAACATTGTGAGCTGGTGGTTTATAAGTGCTTAAACCTTTGTTGGCTGAGGGTCGGGAATTAGACAATTTTTGGACTCTCAAGCTAGCTTTTAGATCAGAATGCGTTGATTGAACGGTTAAGCTCAACAGTCCTGATGCTAAATAAACCATTCATTGCATTAGAATTCTCGCTGGGCTTTCTCTGGCTCACATGAGGCTGGCGCGCACGCTCAAAGCACTACCCCATCAAGCTCGGAATGAACTACATAGCTAAAGGGCTGAAAGAAAAAAAACATGAAAAAGAACATACTCATTATACAGTTTCGCGGCACATTCATTTATAATTCCTGCAGGAATTACAAAGGTTTAGTATGAGGAACTGCGCAGCCTTCTAGATCAACTAGTTTATGCAAATTGTAGTTGTGGTTTGAACAGATTCTTGCTGGGACTTTGGGGCATCGCAAGCAAAGGAACCCTCCGATTGCTAGAAAAGTCAGGGGGCACCCTTTTCGGGGATGATCTTGACAAACTCCCAACATGACAGACATACAAGAGAGAAAGAAGGTGAACAGAATCAGTCTGCCATGTGAATCTCCAGAACCCAAACCCTGGACCTCGAATTCTGAACTCGAATTCATGCGACGACAATACAATCGCCCTGGAAGAAAGAAAACCCACTATTATAGACTATCATTACTGCTATTTCTTTTGCTACCATTACTACTACTGTTATTCATAATTACTGTTCTTTTTGCTGTTACTATCAAACTTAGATCCTTTGGGGCTCCCATTTTGAGAAACCCTACATCCAAACTCAAACCCTGAACCCTTGGTGCCCAGGCGGCAGGGGCAAGCTCTTCGGCTGCGCGGGGGCAATGCGCATAGCCTGGAAAAGGTTTTGGAGTTTGGGGTTCATGGGGGGGTAGGGTTTAGGGGTTCAAGTTTCAGGGCTTTGGATGCAGAGGTTGGGGATGCAGAGCACAATTAAGGGCTTCGGATTCCAGATTTTAGAGTTTTAGATTTAGGCGTTTGAAAATTCGGGGTTCAAGGCTGTTGCGATGTGGGGATCTAGGCTTTTGGGCTCAAAGAAGCTTCATCCAAAACAGCATAATGAGCTAAAGGGCTCGAGGCTAAGGATTCGGGCTACAAGGTTTACGCTAGGGGCTTCCAGTGAAAAGCCGAGGTCCAGGTAGGAGTGCAGAGCTTTTAATTCAGAATATTCACCCCACCTTGAGGAAGATAAGGCAGCGCGAAATATCCTGTTACACAGCAGTGGAAGCAGCAGCAGCAGCAGCAGCAGCAGCAGCAGCAGCAGCTGCAGCGCCGGCGGCGGCGGCGGCGGCGGCGGCGGCGGCGGCGGCGGCGGCGGCAGCGGGGTAGCAGCAGCGGGGCAGCAGCAGCGGTAGTGATACTACAACTACATCCAGTACCATGACAACCACGTAGAATACCGGCGTGCTTCCATCGCAAATACACGATTCTGCGCTGAAGCTGCAAAGATGGACCTAATATATGGAACTTAGGTCCTCAAACCCAAGCTCTAACAACCAGACTTCGATGGATTTACAGCGCTGGGTTTTGCAGGTTAGCGCAGGTTAGGGCGCACGGACCCTGAGACTTCAGATTCAATGTGCAATGCTGCCGTCAGAGTTTCTGGAAAGGCCCCGGACACAGACAACAAGACCAAAGCAAACCAAAACTTACCTTTTCAGCGTCTGGGGGGGTCATGTGGGGCTTGGAAAGCTGGAATGCATACGTGCATTCAGATTGAGAAATTGTCTCGGTTGGGTTCTGACACCTTTTGGAGGGTAAGTTCGACTGCTTGCCGACTCGCCAGAGCCCGTAGCAAGTGGGAAAAGAGTCTTCTTGCAGTGTAGGATTATTTAAGCGGTCTGGAGTCTAGGGTTTGAGGATCTAGGGTTCCAGGGACTATTATCAGATAGCATAAACCTCCATTGAATGCCTCGGGCAGAACCTGAACTCAGCAAGCCAACTTCAAACCCATAAGTTCCCATTCCTGGAGCCCTACATCATGAAATCGATTCTTGTTGCTTGAAGTAACCGATAAGACCAACCCTAAACTCTAGACCGTTTGAATGAGGCACGAGCCACACCTACGCGGACCCTACTCTTTGCGGGGGCGGTATATGCGTGGCCGTCAACAACTGAATCCTTGTAATCCCCAAATTACAAGGTGTTGCTTGGAAGTGTGATAATAATAGGAATAATGATCGAAACAATAATAGTAATAGTCACAGAAATATTCATAGTGATAATAATACTAATAATAGCAAATACTACCAATAATAACAGTATTAATCATACTAATAATAGCAATAATTAGTATGATAAGACAAAAAAATTGGAGGGGACGACAAGCCCCAGCTGACAACTACACATGAGATACTGTCAGTATTAGGGTTACCAGGACCATTAAGGGTGGACTTAGGGATCTCTCTGGTAGTCTAGTAGAGTCCCGAATCTACTACCTATTATGAACCCATGTCCATTAGTTAATGGGAAATATTGAGTGTATCTCATCTGAGAATTTTGGATCTTGCCCACACCCGAAACACTGCACCGGCTTACATCCTACACCCTTGAATCCTGAACCACCTACCCTACCCTGCAACGTAAAATCTCAAAACCAAAGCCCTAAGCCCCAATCCTCAACCCTGACCTCAAAATCAGACCTTAATTTTAATCTGATCAGTACTGTTATTATTGCTGCTATTATGACAATTAGGGTTTACTATTCTATTACTATTATTTGAAGCTCCAATCTGAAGTCAGTGCCTTCGGAGGCTCATCCGGCTCTGGAGGAGGAATGCTGTGGTCAGCCTTGCTGGGGTCTGGAAGCCGCCTGCATCGCAGATGCTGTTGTTTGGTTTTCAGATTTTGGGGTTCCTAATGTTCTGGGTTTGAGGTTGTTGGGTTCAGGGTTTGGGGTCCTGAGGGGTTGCAGATTGCGGTTTGGATGCTTGTTGCAGAAACGTTGGGGTTCAGGGCTTTGGGCTGAGGAGCCTGGCGAGTGGGACATCCAGTATGGACTTTGGAATGATTACGACTATTATTACTACTACTATGATGATGATTGCTATTATTGCTATTCTTGTTATTACACAGTTCTCTGATTCTCAAAGCTGACAAACTCGGAAGCAACCCCAAGATCCTAGGTCAGGATTTCCCAAGCCCTGAACCCTAAGCTGAAAAGCCTGAAGCCCCTGAAACCCTCAGCCTCAGGCCCCAGGATCATAAACCAAAAAATCCCGCCCAAAAGCGGCCGCAGAGACTGCACTGTTGCCTGCATGCAACCCATTTTCATGGGTTCTCTTACCCCTCTACTAACCCCCCTTTGTGGCGCGGCTTATTTAGGCATAGTGCGTGCGAATGGAGTGGGTAAGGTACCCCATGGTTGTTCTCTGATTTAGGAAGTTCCCCCAATGAGCGTCTCCCCTAGATGAGCTATAGTCTAAACTCCTGGTATCCCCCTTAATAATCCCTATAGTTGTCCCCTTTCTCTTCCCCTATATAACCCCCTTTCATGGAGTTTAAACTATAGCTCATATACACCCTAAGTACCCGGGCCCCACGATGTTGGGAAAGGTTGTCTACGTTGAGCTGACTGAGCAGCAAAACTTCAAGCAAACCTTTCCAAGCCACATACATTCAAACCCTTAATCCTAGCCTTAGACCCCCAAAATTGCATATCCTGAACCTGAAGCCCCAAAACTCGGGCCCCTACACCCTCAACCCTAGCCAACTTCACCCAAAATCCAAAAATCTAGGATCCAACACCCTGACCTCTAAACCCGTAATTTTTGTACCTTAGGATCCTCAAATCGTGTCAAAAACCTGAGAGGCCTCAGCATTTTCGGCATCTTCTTGGCCGTTGGGATCTTGGGCGTAGCCGGCCTTTGGCAGGTCTAAAAGAGGTCCTCCCAAAGCTTATGTAGGGTTTCGGGCTTGCATAGTTAGGGTTTGGGGGTTTAGAGTGTTGGGTTTTAGTTTCAGGGTTGAGGGTTTTAGGTCTAGGGCTTAGGGTTTGGGATTAGCTGTTGTATACTTAGGGTAAAGCTTAGGCCTTCAACTGCAATTGCTAGCACAACTCATGCAAATTCGTCCTCATACGATGGGAAGTCTCAAACAAGGGCAGATACGAGAGAGAGAGAGAGAGAGAGAGGGACAAACAAACATTATAATATACTAGAATATACCATCATATACTATAATATACGACAATACACTAAGATATTCTAGAATAGGCTTAGGGTCCCCCAACATTATCTTGCAATACTTCAGAATCACCTCCACCTTTCTCCCCACGTCTTTCCTCGTCCCAGCCCCCCATGAATCAAAAGACTCCAAGCACGATCAAACAACAAAATCAAAGGGGCCAGTGCTACACATAAATCTTTGAGCCCTAAACCCTCATCCCAATCCTGATATCTATGCAAACAGCCAAGGATAGTCTAACCTGGACACCCAAAGCCCTACCCATCCACACTACCCTGTCCCCTGAGCCCCAGCCCTGGTACCCCAAAAAACTTCGAGAAGATCTAAGCCGATGGCAGGCCCTGCTGCTTTCGTTTCTTGTTCAACTCGGCCTTAGCGCGAGGTGCTGGCTTACCCCCCTTCCAAGAAAAGGTTGTGGGGCCTCTTTTCTGGAAGTCCCCCATAAGGGCTGGAATTTAAAAAAATACTCACCTGAATCTCTGTTTGATTATATACTCCTAATCTAGCCCCCAGAGGCTCTAGGGGCGCGACTGAAAGATTTAGTTCTGCTGATACCCGAAAACTGCTTCGGGAACTCCGAAGCTCCTAAACCCAAAGCCCAAACCCTTAGCCTCTAAGCTCAAACGCCAAGCCCCAAGCAGCAGATCCAAACCTTCGGGCCCTTTGGCATCCTTTAAATATAATATACCATAATATAATACCATATATACCATAACATACTATAATATATTATAAATACTATAATATATTACTAATAGACTCTGACAGACAATTATATACTCTGATATACTATAACAGGCTTAGGGTCCCCCAACATTATCTTGGAAGCCCATAGGCTGCCAGAAAGCCACGTCCATTTCAAGGGGGCTATGTGGAGTTGCCTCCCAACTCATTGGGCCCAAAATACTGTAACCTATAGTCCCCCTTAAGTATATAGAAACTCGGGTTTAGGGTTTAGGGCTTGGGGTTTAGGGTATGTAGTCCCCTTCAGTAAATAGAATATGGGGTTTAGGGTTTAGGGTATATAGTCCCCCTTAAGTAGATAGAATATAGGGTTTAGGGTTTAGGGCTTGGGGTTTGGGGTATATGGTCCCCTTCAGTAGATAGAATGTGGGGTTTAGGGTTTAGGGTATACAGTCCCCTTTAAGTAGATAGAAACTCGGGTTTAGGGTTTAGGGCTTGGGGTTTAGGGTATATAGTCCCCTTCAGTAGATAGAATATGGGGTTTAGGGTTTAGGGTATATAGTCCCCCTTAAGTAGATAGAATATAGGGTTTACGGTGTAGGG
>CAJNIZ010000230.1:0-18587 GCA_905231905.1 Symbiodinium pilosum | reverse complement strand
TAGGGTTTTAAGGTTTAGAGTTTAAAATTTTGGGGGGGCTTAGCGTCGAGAGGGTTTTGGGTGATTTAGGGATTTCAGTTCAGGCGCCAGGCTTCCAGGTGGGGAGTTGACTCTGAGGATTTGTATAGGAGTATATTGGGCAATATAGGGGTTATATAGGGNNGGGATGATGGAAAATAAAATGGACACTACTATTTAGGGTTTGGGCTTACGTGGTTGAGGAGTGCGGATGAGGACTTAGCGGTTGTGTACTGCAGGGGTGCGATTTGAAGCAAGGGCTTAAAGGCTTTGAAGCCTGAGAAACGAACACTCTCTTCTCCAATCAAAGTATACGGCAACCCAAACCCCGATTCGAATTTGAATTACATAGGCCCCTCTGATGTAGGATTTGGGGTTAAGGCTTGAATTGGGACTGGGGTTAATGGTTCTTTCAACTTACTGTGTAGAGGATGCTTACAAATCAGCAACTTCTTGCTCTGCAAGAAGAAGAGGTCTGGCCCCTAAGTCTTCAAGCCTCGACCTTAGACCCCCAAAGCCTCAACCTCAGGCTTTAAAATCCTAGGTTTAGGGTTCGGGGTTTAGAGTGCCCCAAGCCCTACTTGGAGGGTCAGGGGGACTCAGACCGCAGGTTAGCAACCCCGAAAACCCATAAAGTAACCCTAGCTATCTCCATTATTAACCTCTACTTACTATGAGCCCGCCTGACTGTAGATCCTGAATAAGCTAATAGCTTCCATTGTCTTTTCCATTCTTTAAGAAATTCCAATTGATCCTCCAAGTACCCCCCAAACCATAAGCGCTTTAAACCCAACCTGAACTTGATCTGAAGCTCTCTGACGTACGCAGGCCTTTGCCCTATGACCTTATTTCCGAGGGGTTAGGGTGTGGGATTGATATGGCGGGTGTTTATTTTAGAGTCTCGGGTTCAGGCTTGGAGGCTGTTACAAGTACTTGAGGGTCTGAGGGATCGTTATGGCTTTGAAACATTGCAAGTTTATTTGATCTTGAGAGTTCAGAGTTTGAGGCTTAGGGTTTACGCCTATACCCCTACCCAGTACTCTAAATTCCCCAAACCCTGGAGCAGAGCCTGGCACCCAGGACTCTCAGCCCAAAAACCCTAAACCCAGAATCCCGGCCCCAGGCATGCTGAGGCCAAAGCTTTGGCGGCGGAGCGGGAAGTCGTGCCCTTCTGATGTTGCAAGGACTCCTTGGGGTCTAAGGCTCAGCTACAGTTGAGGTTGCTGCATAGGGTTGAGGGGTTTAAGCTCTTGAGGCTTTTCTGGGGGAGGTTCAAGGATCTTATGAGTTGTGGAGGTTCTGAGCAGTGGGTTTAACAACAAAGTTCTGAGTTCCGTCGGCCTCTAAGCCTCTAAGTGCGATAACTTGCAAGCAGTAGAGAAGGATTGTGAAGCTTGCACAGGGCGCACGGCGATGGATAACATGCCCCCGTGTGGACCCATAGAACTCCCCGAAGCCTTCTTGTGAGAGACAAACCCCCGTTTCGGGGGAATGCAGGGAAATTCTTGAAATTCAATCCTGAAAAAGCCTTTTCCCTGAAGCCGTATCCCAAAACCCCGACCCAAAACCCTACTTGAGGAGTCAAGGGGTCTCAGCAAGTAGATGAATCACATCTACAATCCGTATGGTGACCCTACTGACCCTCCAAGTAAGCCCGCAAATAACATCCGACACAACAAGTTCTATTCCATTGTTCAGTTTATTCTCCGTGATACTATCTAAGCCCTAAACCTAATGAGGGCCCCATCTTCCCCGCAGTTCCAACTTTCCCTGATTTGGAGACGCCCGTGTCTTTCTGAGGAACGGGTCGGGTCTTTGTCAAAAACGGTAAGGATCTGGCTCTGGTGTAGGGTTTAGGGTCTAGAGGTTGGCCTAAAGTCCACATGATATTCCTTCTTGCATTTGAAAACAATGAAGGCTTAAGAAGTTCAAACAAGTTCAAACTATGGTAGCAATGACTCAGGATAGAAGTTTTGGCGTTCAGGGTTCGGTTTTGGGGTTGATGGAGGACTCGAAAACTCCAAATCTACACCCTCTCCGGACCAGGCCTGGCGACAGATGGAAAAACAAACAGAATTAAAGCTCTGAACCCTAGCCCGCAAAAGCCAAAGACCCAAATTCCTTAACCCACCCACCCCCTAAATCCTACACCAAACCTCCCTAACACCCCCTACGCCCTAAACCCAACACTCTTCACCTCAAACCCTTTTTCCCCCCAAGCCTTGGCTTCCTTCGTACTTGCTTTTTCTGACGAGGCAAAAACCTCAGAAGACATGTGAGCTATGGTCTGAACTCCTAATATCCCCCTTAATGAGCCCTATCATATCCCCTATATAGCCCCCTTTTAAGGGACTATACAGTAGCTCATGTGTGTGTTTACCGAATTTCACGTGAAGGGTGGTAAATTACATAGCAGTGGACCGTATTAGGATCATGTGAAGGCATTTGATGTTTGGTTGCCTTACGAGGCCCCTCAAGCCTCCGTGCAGGGCAGGTTCAGATTTTCTAGCAGGAAACGAGAAAAGCGAGCCCAACACCACAAGTGCGGAAAGGTGCAAAATCCGCATTCTCTGCAAATCCAGATACCTGATTATCATACACATGCCCACAACCTGTACTATAGCTGTTTCTCGTGCTTGCCCTTACACCTGACATGGAACCTCAACAGCAGCCCTATGACGACTCAAAAGTGGCCACGTGGCATTCCGATTTAGTTTGAGGGAGGGTAAATGTCAGACCAAAATTCCTGAACCCTAAACCTAAACGGCCAACCCTGAACCAAAATCCCTGACCCTACACCCTCAACCGTAAGCGCAAGACCCTAAACCCCACGTCATAATACTAAACCCAAAACAGTGAGCACTAAACCCCACCCTAAACTGCGAGCTTCAACAACTTCAAACCATACGTGAGCCTAGAAGCCTGCGTGCTATGCTCTAATCCTAACCCAGAACCACAAGCCCTAAACCCAAATCTTACGCGCTGAGGAATCGACTCTATCTTGTAAAGCTTGTTGCCAATGCTCATTGCGACTGCCTGACTCTTCTATTTTCTTGGGTGGTCGCGATCACGGTTCCAGGTACAGAAATGAAAGTTTGACCGAAATACAGCTTTCGCTATGGGTTTGAGAGTTTTGTCCGCGCAGTTTGTTGGTTGCTCGTTGCTTCAATACTTCCCTGCAAACCAACGGAAACAGTTGTGCTAAGTTGCTGATGCCTGACAATAGGCCCCATGCACGCAGTGCACCCAACACCCTAAACCCCAAAACCGCTAAACCCTGAATCCTGCACCTGAAATGGAAGCTGACCTAGCAGCACCAAAAAAGGAGCATGACAACAACCTGCGGGCAGAGTTCTGCCCAAACTCTTGTCGGATAAGGATAAGTTTAGGGTGGAGCACACGAAGCCCGAAGTTCACCCGCCAGCAATAAGAACTCCGTGGGAAATCCTCAGATCCTGTAACCTCAGTGTTGAATCTGTGCTTGGGAGTCACTATAGGCCAAGGATGCCTACCTTGACGAAATGAATTATGTGTCGCACAAAACCCTGGGATCTTTTCGCAGGAAGAAACCCACCTGCATGGACCCAGTTGCCGCCCAGTCGATACCTCAAATCCAGCAACACCTCTTTTCCTACAAGCATCATTCGGAGGCCTTCGCATCCTTCTTTGAGATTGGACGCCTGGAGGACGCAAATCACTTGTTTTCTTAGCTTACTGGTTCTTAGTAGGGAATATGGGAATATATTTTATAGGGATTATATGTGGACTATACTCCTTATCACCTACCAGTAAGTTAGAGGTGGAATTGCAAGGCTTCTTCCGGCAAACCTCTGTAGCAAACACTGCTCAGCTCTTGTTGCAGGCCATGGTAAAACGATAATGCTAGTAATAAGAATAGAGAAAATAGCAATGATAGAATACAAAGTAATAAGAAGAAGAACATTAATGGTAGTGATGTTAGTGATGATAGTAATTGAGCAGTGTTGTGGTTAACCCCCCAACATGATTTTAACATACTGCTCGCAAAAGCAAAAAAAACTTGCTCTATGTTGGGGACAAAAAGGTTCAACATCCCTAATTAGGGCGTATGGCCCGAGTTTACGACTCAGGTTCTGAGACTGACAGCCCACTCTGCATCTCGACGCAATACTTGAGGGGTCAAAGGGACTTGGTGATTAGGCTTACAACGGGGATAGTTAGGGCTACTATACAGACTATGGGATTAATGGCGGTAATAATCGTTTAAACCCTAGCATCAAAAAGGTTTGATCGATGAGGATTGGGGCAAGACAATTTGTAGCGGGGCCGGCGAGCGGGCAACTGGATTGAATGAATGCTGCGCTGCGAAGGGCTTTCGCTTTGTCTCGCGTTTTTTGCCGCGTCATTAGCAAAATGAATGCAGTTTTGCATGAACAGCCTAAGCTCCAAGCCCTTAACTCCGAAAGTAAACTCACATCCACCTTTATTACTATTATTGCCGCCCCTGCACTCAACTGATAGAGCCCTAAATCCTAAACCTTTAGTGGAACGAAAACCCGAAATCCTCTGCAAGGCCCGGACAGTCGCGCACGCACCATGCGCCTAACGCGCAGAAGAACCTCAGAAACTGCAAGGCTTGAAAGTTTAGGGGTTAATGTCTTTAGGTTTTGAAGGAGTTGCAGGGCCACGTCCCTCAACATCAAGTCCAGCTTTAACAACCTGCCACATTCGTGTATCTATGTCCTTACAGGGCCACTGCCGGAGGTTTCACGGTGCAGGTAATTCGCAGGGAGGTTGTTTTGAGGTTGCCCACATTCATAGGTGGTAGTATTGGAGGCTTTGCGCCCTAAAACCCAAGCACTTCAGCAAATGAAAAACAAATCCTAAACCCTAAATCCTGAATCCCCTAAACCAAGGCTTGTGGCTGACTGCTCACCTTTTAGCTACTCATTTGTGCTGGGCCTCTAACGGGGCTTCAAAGGTCTTCTTGCGACGCTCAAAGGCTTGGGTTTAGGAGTTGGGCTTTGGAGTTTAAGATTGTTTTAGTGTTGATGGATGACATCTTGCTCCACCTAGGTTCCAAAGATATGGGGGTGCAGGATCTCTTCCGTCAAAGGTGGCGTATGGCGAGGGTGCCGGCATCAAGGCGTAGGATTTGTCTGCCTCCCGTTTAGCGTTGAGAACATTCACAGCTACATCTTGCGGTTTCGGACTTATAAGTAGCCAACGGTAACGCGTCAGAATTTAGAGTTTCGGGTAGCTAGCAAAATCTGGGCTCACGCTGTGTTTCATTCCCAAAAATTCCTGTGTCTCCAGGACATATCCACGCGTGCTTGCTTCTAATATGCACGCGGCTGGCCACCCCCGCTTGTAAAACATGGACGAACATGAGAGCAGGTAGCGCGTTGTCGGTTTTGATTGGATTTCCCACACCTGACGTTTCGTATGTAGAAGGCCAAAAAACAAAAAACAAAAAAATCGTTCGGGGACGGAGAGCCCGCCCCCTTGGCAAAACATTAACGAAAAGGAGAGCACACAAGCTGTGTGGAAAGTTCTGACAGGATTTGTCAGGCTTTGTGCTTGCTATCAACCAGCACATGATTGCTTAACATGTGTCGTGCAACAAGCACCCCAGTGCACAACTCGTGTCCCTCAGCAGCTGGCGGCGTCTCTTGTGACTCGTTTCTTCTTGCGTGGTGCCTGGCAGCATCGCTTGGAAATCAGTTGAAGGTTCAGGGTATAAGGTTCACGAGTTAGGATGCAAGGTTTGGTCTTCTGAGCAGTGAAGGGGGTTGGGAAATAGACGCCCTGGTACCCTCTTCTCCAAGCGCGTCCAGGGACTGGTACTGTAGGATGCTTGACCTCAGGCTTTACATTAAATACCAGAAATCATACGGATGGCGATGATGAAGGTTCATAGCTTAGGACTGCTTGTTGAACCTTGCTCACTCCAAGGTTTGGGGTTTAGGGCTGGAGACGTGGGATTGTAGGGTAGAGGGATCCTTCACGTGCCGACTTGAGGGACGTAAAATCTACCTCACACTCAGTCGGCTGCAAAGGCAGGCGGCGTAATGTTGGGCCTGGACCCTGAACCCTCCGCTCTCAAACCTACACCTGCAACCCTACACGGTGTCCGAACCCGTATTCTGATCTCCAGCAAGGTTTATCAACCGCATATCTTTGCGGTTCAGAATGTAAGGGTATAGAATGAAAGGTTTAGGGCTGAGGGCTCTGGGCCTACTGCCTGGCAACACCAATTTCGGCTAATGGCTTACGGTTTCTAGTCTACGACAATTTCAGGCATCGCCTACAGTCAAACTCTC
This sequence comes from Symbiodinium pilosum, assembly GCA_905231905.1. Classification (NCBI taxonomy): domain Eukaryota; class Dinophyceae; order Suessiales; family Symbiodiniaceae; genus Symbiodinium; species Symbiodinium pilosum. The sequence continues at coordinate 12,267 of CAJNIZ010000230.1, read as the reverse complement.
AGATGCAAGTTAGATTGCTGCAGTCTCCCTACAACTGGCGCAAGCAATAACAAAAACAATTGCCCCCTTCTGCCAATCCTACCAAGCTGAGACAACCTAGCTGAATTCTTAGCCCCCCGCTCTGAAGCCCAGCCCGTCTGAACAATATTTGATTCCCATACAGGAAGCTTTCCAGAAACTTAATTTTCTGAAGCCACTGGATTCACGGCTTTCTACGATTTCACACATCCAAAAGCCTGCACCCGCAACCTTGACCGCAACCCTGAAGGCTTGAGGGTGTGTACAAACCGTGGCCTGGATAGAGAGCTTAGCATAACAAAGCCAGGATTTAGGGTGGCGCACTGTACGGCGGTTCCCTCCCGTTTAGGAGTCCCTGTTCGGAGTCGCTCTAGGTGCATACATAAGGACTTTCGTAGATGCTTGTGCAATCCTCTTCACAGGAAGCCTCCAATGATGTGTAGATTTAGGGGTATACAGGCCTTTGGATGTAGGAAGGTCGGCAGCATGTTGATTAGGAGCATCCACATGTTCACCAGTGCTACATCCTGAATCCTCGAGTAAGGCCCTGAAACCCAAACCCTCCCAGTCCATATACAGTCCATGACAGAAATCTCCATATCACAATCCTTGCTTCTGCACTAGCCCCCACTAAGATGTTCCATCTGCAAACTCCCCAGCAAGCCTCATACAGTCTTGGATTTAGGCTTTAGAGGTTTGGGGCTTCGAGTCCAGCAAATCATCGAAAACCAAAGCTACAAATTTGCGGTTTGGCAAATATCCGCGGAGTGGCCTGCTTGCGAGGCCAGTTGTTCCACCTGAGATGTACTGGGAAACCTCGAGAACCCAGCATTTCGGGTCTTGGTGATGGATGCAAGCGAGCTTTCCATTTGACGGTCCGAATTGACGTGGGTTGAAGCACACGAGCGAAAGGCACACGCACGAAAGAGATGTGAAGGCCTGACTAGAGGCATTGGATGAAAACACGGGAGGCTAGGAAACAAAGAAATCAACCCTGCATTCGGCTAGAAGATGGTAGAGCCGCAGTAAATAGCTTTCGAAAAATATTGCCCAAGGTGGTCGTGCAAAGGGCTGGCTTTGGACCTTGGACTGCTGGCCTGGAGCCGCAGCGCACGACCCGCAACCCCTACATCCTGATTTGAATCCTACAACCGTCTTGCAACCGAAAACCCCAAACCCCCAAACCCTACCGCCCCCTAACTCCCACCAGGACTATACTACCCTAGCTATCTATATATACATGTGTATATATATATACAGGAGGGACTGCCCGACATTCAACCTTCAAAAACCCTGAAATACTCACGCCAGAGGCTTCACGGCACTTTCCCTCAAGGGATCCTGGGTTGTACCCCTACAGTTGTACCCCTAAAAGGTTTCCCCAATATAGCCCAGCCCTAAAATAGCCTTTATATGGGCCAATGTAATTTTCTAGAGTCCCTTAAAAGAATCCCCAAAACCCAGGGGTACAACCCTCGGGGTACAAGCCTGAAACCCTGGATTCCTTGGGCATCCGCGAGGCCCACCGCAGTTTGCTCTCGGCCTTGACCCCAGAGATGGAATGCCACAAAACCCTATGTACCCTTCCTGTGATCCCCCTTTTAAAGGTACGCCCTAATTTTGGGGAACCCCCCTATATAACCCTATATACACCTAGGATTTGGGATTTCATGGCTTTAGGGCTGAAGGTTTAGGGCTTGGGGCTCTAAGATTCAGGGTTGATAGGATTTGGTGCTCTCGGATTCAGGGTTTACAGGGTTCAGCGCTCCAGGATTTAGGGTTGAGGCTCGATAAGTTCGCAGCGCCAGCCCGGGAACCCGAAGCCTGAGACCTTGCCTTGTGCGGCAGGAATCCATAGGCACAAGCACCAAAACCCGGAGCCCTACCTGGCCCCTGAAAGTATGTATGAGAATGGCCCTTGGGGCAGTTTTGGGGTTTGTGCCATTACTTTACCTATTTGGGGTTTCAGGTCGACCCCAGCCCCGAAGCCTACATCCTAATTGCAAGGCTCCCAACAATGAACATGGAACCCCATAAAGCCCCCCTTGACCTAAACAGTAATCTTTGTAGATTCCTTTTTGTGGTTCTATGTTCGTTTGGGGAGTGCACAGCTGTCAGGTGTCTCAGAGATATTTCATATCAAAGACTCTATGTATGTATGTACAGGAGAAATGTTCCTGGTGGACAAATGCCAAATCCAATTGCAGACTGAAACCGCGCATTCCAAATCCCAATCTCAAAGCGGTGAGCTTCAAAATCTGAACCTCCGAAGTAGTCCAAAAAAAAGGGCTAGCATTGTACACACTTTCAGGAGGTTGGCTTTAAGGCTTTAAGGTTGAGCTCCACATCCCCCAGTCTCCCTGCCAGCTGTCCCATGGCACTAAACATACTACAGAAACCTATCTTGGATTATTACACGGAATGCCTAAAGTCCTGCCTGCTCTCAGCAACATGTAAAACATGCAGACATCACATGTTTGCTGGAGACTGGAAGAATAGTAGGCAAACCCTGAAAATACAATTAGAGATCTTAGTTTCCCTTGAGTTTTCGGCGTATTGGCCATGACAAGATATCTTCAACGATGACCCAAAGTGAGGCGCAGGCACGACACAGTGCCCAGTCAAAGTTGGGATTCTCCCGGCGCACATCGTCTGCCAGGTGTACCTTGCCCGGGGTTACAAAGCTGCAACATCAACACCTGGGTCTTCATAAGGACTGGGCTTAAGGTTTAGGATTTTGGGCCGCATGTGGATATTATAATACTCTTCCGCCATATTCCCCTACTTTTTGACATGACGAATCCGTTCAAGAGTAACCCAGAAATGGCCCGAGATCTGCTAGCCTTGGGGATTTCTGGGATCGGTGGACTGAGTCTGGAGTGAGGGGATTCTAGGGATCCTTCTTGAGGAGCAATTTGAGGTACTTAAGATATAGGCCTATCCTCAACCTTTCAAGCTCACGTCCGAATCTCAACTCCCAACTCCTTAGCACCTCCCGGCATGGTGGGGGCTATATCTACACTTCAGTTCCCGAGTAGAAACCCTGAAGAGTCATTTTGAAGTGTTCATGCTGCAAGAATGAACCCAAATCTAGGACCCCCTATCAGAAACGGCTGGGAACCCTCCTCAACCTTTCATTTTCCCCGGCAACCCCCAAAAGGGATCCCAAAGCCACCCATCCTGCGTCGCAAGCCCCTGGAAGCCTAAACCATTCTAATTTGGGGAAATCTCCCAGGTACTTCAAAGGGGTTATAGGGGATATATCGGGGTATATAAGGATAGATAAGGATATTAAGGGTAAATAGATAAATATATATATATATATATGAACTCAAGCCCTGCCTAAGCCCTACACCTTTGAAAATGTGGGGCAACTCCGCACTCTGAGACTGGCGAGGCCTGGTTTGGCTCCCAGATACGGATCCATCTGTACTGCTCTTTATCCCACCTCGGAACGGAACATACAGTTGTAGGGTTCAGGGTTCATAGTTTTGAGTTGCCTGGTGCACGTGGAAGAATAGCCTTATTGGTTTTCCTTGCAGGTTTTGACCACTGTTCTGCCGCCTTTGAGGTCCTGGCAAGGTTGAAGAGGCTGACTTCGGCATTTTGTAGCACAAAGTCTTCGCCCGAGGCTTCTTGCTCTAAGCCCTGTTGCAAGCGCATGGGATCTATGGATGATGCAAGTGGCATGCATGGCAATCATGTTGTCCGGATGCTAAATATCTTGTTGATAGTTGGGACAAGTCTTCTTTCAGCGCCTCACTGTCACATAACACTCACAAAATGCACTGCTCATATGAACCAGGAGGAAGGGACCTTTACTCTGAGAAACCGTTGGACCTCACCCGTCTGTATATCTGGGACTTCCAGAACCTTCCTTAAAAGCAAGTAATTCTGAAGGAACCGGGTTTTTGAGCATTTGTTGCACAAAAGATGGCTGCTGGAACCAAGGCCAGGTTTCCTATTTGTAGCCCGCCCAAAACCTGCAATAAATCCGAACGAAACCCGTACAAACATTTGAAAATCCGCAAAAACACCTCCGTGCAAAACGGGATTCTTCCTGCCTTCTAAAAGCCAGGCTTTCTTTTTGAAAGCCAGTCTTTAAAAGCATTACCTGCTCTAAAGCAGGTTTTGGTGAGTGTCGGTATTTCCTTTCAAAGCCTTCTTTCCTGCCCCCATGCACCATCACGGACAGTCTCTCCAAGCCCTGTACCATGCGTGAATATGCCTGTGATCTTCTCTTTCCATGGCTATTAGGGATATGGGCACACCTTGATTCTAAGCTGTTGACTCTAAGTCTGCAAACTGTGAAAGCCTGAACCGTGAACGCCAAACCAAGAATGAAGTCTAAAATGCCTGACCCATGCAGCAAACCCTAAACCCTAGACTCCGCGTTAAATGTCTAAAGCAGTCTGACTGAGCGCATGGCTCAAGCTTCAGGCTTTAAGGTTTTGAAATTACGGGATTTATGGTTTAGCATCTAGGGCTTGGGACAGAATCCGGGGCTTAGGGTTTAGGATTTAAGGCTGAGGATTTAGGCATCAGGGCCCTTATTCAAAACTGATCAAACAAATTAGCGTTTAACTCTTGGGGTTTAGGCTGTTGGGTTTATGGCTTCAGGTTAAGGCCCATTCCCGAAGGTTTTGCGTTCTCAACACTATAGGCCCTAAGACAAACCTACCATAGAGCCTGAAAAGGCCGTTTGAGACGACTGCCCTTTTGAAGCCGTCGTATGTGTGTTGCCATGTTAGTTTGGGCACCCTGAACCTGTTAAACCCCTGAACCCTAAACCCCTGAATCTTAACCGTACACCCTAAATCCCTGAATCCCTGATCCCGGGGCGCTGACCACTCCACTCGCGTGAAGCAGCCTCAAATCACTTCTGCGTTAGGGGAAAATCTTGTGGCTATAGGAGGATTATATATATACGGGTGTTATATTATGGTTATATATGGGTTTCAGGTTTAGGGTTCGAGGGATATATGGGACTATACAAGGGTTCTTATAGGAATTAGGGAGCAGAAAATGGAAACTGCTAAAGGGTATATATGGGGATTTTAGAACTGTTATTAATATGAGAATCATGGAAAATGGAAACCACTATGATAAGGCATGTATTGAGTTTGGTTAGGCATTATATATGGTCGGGGGTGTGCGGGTGTGGGGCTTGGGGTTTTAAGGGAGAGGTCAGGAACCTACCAAAAGAATTCCAGTTGAAGGTCAAGGCTTGAGAGCCCTAAAACATGTTGTCGAAAGGTCCTTTAGTACACTCCACCCCCAAAGTTACGACTTGCAAGAAACATGTCCCTGAACCATGAACCTCAAAGGGCCTCTTTTGGGTTGGGATTACCAGATGACCCTCCCAAAGCAATTCCTGAGCCTTGAGGGTATCGGAGTTTCTCAAAAGGGCGTACCATTACGTAGATTCCTGAGAATTTGCATGGAATATGCACAATTAGAGGGGCGCTCTCTTTACGGATTCTTGAGCCTCTGTTGGAAGCGTCCCACCCCAAAAGTCTGCGGTGGCTGGGGGTCTGGCGATCGCCAGGTAGGATTCAGGGCTTAAGATCTAGGATTGGGGGTCTAGAGCTCTGAAGGGTTAGGGCTTAGGGTTTCTCTTCCTTTTCCAGGAGGATCTAGCACTAGAGCCCTGGAGAGCTCAAGAACAGGTACAATGTTGCGAGTTCATGCTAAATTGCGCAGGGGTCCTGGGCAGCTATGCATAGTAGTTGGTCAAAACTCCTGTTCCCAAAATGGCCACTGTGAAAAATGATTTCCTGTATATTTGTCCTTATAAACCTAAAGGATACAGAAATAGACCTCTAATCAACCCCCATACCTCATGGAAGCTCCGCTCCTGAAGGAACGGCTCTGAACAGAATATATGAACCTGACTCACCGATCACAACCTTAATCTAAAACTGCATAGGGGTCTACAAATCTAAGCCCTACATTCCCAAACCTGAGCAGTCAGCCAAGTCGATTTTCAATTGACTGCAATCAATTGAAGCGGGGCCTTGAATACGTCATGATGCTAAGTTAGCACGGGTATGAACTTGCAAATACCTTGAGGGAAAACCCCCGAACTCAAAGCTGGAGACCACCCACCCAAGAACCCAACATCCTACAGCCGCTAGACCCGAAGACCTCAACCTCCTAAATTCTGAGCCCCCAGAAGCACAACCCCTCAAACCTATCTGAACCCCATTTGCTGCACCATCAACACTCTGAACCCGAAATCCTCAGCTCCTTTAGACACGTTACATGGTGCCAACTCGGACGTAAGAATCACACCTGAGCTTTCAGGGGGCTTCAGGTGTAGGATGCAATGTTTAAAGCTGTGGGGGTAGGGCTTGTGGCTTGGGTTTCAGGGCTTTGGGCTCTGGGTCTGGAGCTGGAGGGTTAAAGGTTTGAAGCTTGGGGTTTTAAGGGTTGGGGCTTAGGCATTAGGATTCTCTACAGTGCCTACCATGCAGACCTTGAAACGCTGAAATCCGAGAACTTTAGTCCAAAGCAATACATCCCAAGCCGTACACACCAACCTTTGAACCTGAACCGTTACACCTCATCACCGGCGTCCAAAACAATCTGGTCCGGTCTGATGGTCAAACTTGGTGTGCAGGCGCTCAGCCTCGAACATCTTCTAGCATTCAGCGAACCGTCCAAGAGGTTGACAATAATTCTAGTGACAGTGAGTAACACTAGTAGAAAGAGTGATGACAAGTGATGACAATAACAATAACAATAACAGAAACTGCAAGCTGTAGTACCAGTAGAAATGGCATCAGTAAAGCATAATCAGAGAAGCCGCAGAGCATGACTCTTGAACAAGTGCTTCAATCTCAAAGATAAATCAGGATTCCAGGAAAACGATTTTGCTAGGCGAAGCAGTCTCTGATCCGCCCTCACGCTTGCTGGAGCGTAGTTTGTGGGGAATGGGTGAACCAGTCAAAGCCCTAAACCCCGCAAGAACACTTGTTGGAAAGTCGGAAAAAAAAAGTAGTTATCCTTTTCCTCCATGGATTCCCTTAGTACCTCCCCTACACTTACCCTCTGCAAGGTTCTCCCTGGTTTGAAGTTACCTAGGGCTTAGGGTTAGTTAGGGCTGAAGAACTGTATTAAGGGCGAATCTGGGAGGCATTGTATGGGGGTGTGTAACAGGAACATCCCTGATTCCCTCATTCTCTGCCAAGCACCGACAAGAAAGGCCTCCCATGCTCCAGCCCTGGATCATCATCCCGCACCCGTACAGAAAAAAAACCTTGACCAAACATTAAAGATAACCGTAAAAACGGAGCACTAGCCCCAAACCCTAATCCGTAAACCCGAAACCCTAAACCCTAAAACCCTATATAAATCCTAAACCCTAAACCCTGAGCCCTAATCCCTAAAGCCTAAAACCCTAGGTCCTAGAAGGTCCAGGGGGGAGGCCGTTGGCACTCTCTTGAAAGCGCTGCCCGTGTTTGGCAATCGCCTCGGGTTTGGAGGGCTAGCCATTCAGATTTGGGGTTTACGTAGGGTTTAAATAGGGCTCTCTTGTATAGGGCTATAGGGTTTAGGGGCTTGAGGAAGTATGCTCTCCATCCATTCTCCACAGCTAAAGTCAGCCTAAACCTAAGCCCTCAACTCGAAGCTATAGCCTTCAAATGCCCCAAACAAATCACCCAAGAGTCCCCTGAGTCGAAATCTTTGAATCCTATCCTGGCCCCACAGCCCGTATCTTGGCAGCTTCCCCATACAACACGTCGGTGTTTGGGTGTAAGTTTCAGATGACAAGGGTCTGGGGATTCTCTAGCCCCCAAGAGCCTGTGCACGATGGGCGTGTATACAGCACTGGTACCCAATGGAGCAAAAAAAATGTGCAAGCCAGATCACATGCCCAAACTAAGGTCTGAAATGCCTGAACTTGATCTCCTATATCCTAAATCCTGAAGACCTGGAACCCAAGCCTTCAGGGTTTAGGGCTTAGGGATCTAGAACCACCAAAACAGAAAGGCTGCCCAAACCTGCATCGGTACAACCCTGAACCCCAGGCTGCAAAGCCCTGCTGCGGGTCCTCACACCACCTGGATTCGGGATCTCCAAACAGCTCAAGCTGCTGGGACGGAAATTCACCAAACCAAAATCCATATGCGCTTGCCATAGCTTTGATGCAACATGCTATAAAGTTACAACTAACTTTGCAGCTTATTCTCAATCCGTCTAGAAGATTCCCAATCCATCGAAGATGATTCCCGGAACGGCGGGGTAGGTTTAGGGCTTAGGTGTTTGGGGCTTCGGATTGGAAAAAAGTTTAGGCTTTAGGGTGTCAGATTTCGAGTTCTTGCGGAAACCGTCAGTGATGAGCTGATAGAGCTGTTTTGCCTACCAAGCTTCAACACACCGACAATAAACCAAGTATCGAAACTAGAACCCAAAAGCACAGTCCCAAACCCGAAACCCCGGACACCAAGCAACCTGAAACCCAGAAGTCGTTGGCGGTTCAGCGCTGAGAAAGACTTAGCATTAATACTTTGGGGCACCATCTGACTTCAACTTGCACAACGGCATGGGAATGATGTTACTACTTGTTTGGGCTTCTAGCCCAAAACTCTGGATGCGCCTAAACCCAAGCCCCAACCTTCAACCTGCTGCCAAACAGCATGGTGTGGTGAGACGTAGATGACGACGTCCGCGGAACTGCGCATTCCGCTGATGACCTTCCACAGCTTAGAGTTTAGCTTGGGCATTGTGGAATATCGCGCATAAGGCGGACTGGAGTACAGGACTTTGGGTTTACCGTGAAGAGGTCAGGCTTACGAAGCTTCAAGTACTTGCCAAGCCTGAAGCATCAGTTCTGCACCCATATGATATGGCCAAGACTCTGACTCCAACCCAGAACAACGATAGAGCTCTAACCCATATGGAGGATTGTGAATGTTATGGTCCAGTTTTTGTTCCTTGCATAACACGGCCACGCCCATGTAGGAGACTCCAAAACAGACTACGCTTTTGAGAAACCCCAATTTGTCAAGAAAGGTTTTTCACCGCCCCCAAACGCTGACGTTGCCTTGGTCTCACAAGCACTAGAGGGATGAGTTTCCTGCTGCACTGTGATTTCGTGAAAAGGTATGCAGAGGCTTGCAGCATAAAGAGGTCGTTTTGGGCACACACTCACTGACTGTAGTATTTGGATGTAAAGGACATCTTTTTCTGGAAAGTCCCATGTAACTACGTATGCTACGCCCTCTACTGGCACACCACAATCCTTTCCCTTATTTCCCGTCAAAGCCCAAAACCCTAAACCCTAAAACTTAAATTCAAAAATCTTAACCTCCAAGACATCTGAACGCTACACCGGCATATCCGGAGAACCTAAGTACTGAAACCCTGGACGTCAGAAAACAAGGGTTTAGGGTTTACGGTCTAGGGTTTAGGGCAATAACAACGATCATCCTTTCTAAAGTGCTCTATGTAGGGTTCCATGCCTGCTTGGGGGATTGACAAAGATCCTCGTAGATTTTAGGCCCTCACCGTCACTCCTCACCCCTCCCACGCATGATTCAATCCTGATCCGTAAAACCTGGTTGTAACTTGGCACTTCCTAACATCCACACCCCTATACCACCAATCCAAACCCTAAACCCCAAACTCTCAACTCCTCATCTTGAGGCTTTGGGATGTCGAGTTTAGGACGTAGGGCTTTGGCTTTAGGGTTTAGGGATCAGGGGTTAGGGTCTATAAGTGGAAATTCATAGGGTTTAGGGTTTGGGGGGATGTGAGCTTTGGCTTCAAGGTTTGGGACTTAGAAGCGAATCTTGACACCCGTAGCGCTGTTGGCCTGTAACTCCTGCTTCTGTGCTAAAGATCTTGATCTGGTAGCTTTCCCAAAACCAGGGGACCCCAATGCAAGCGCCAAAAAATTATCATCCTTATCAAATTATACGGGCCCGCAAAAAGTACCCCTAATTTTGGGAAATCCCCATATACGTTATAGCAGTCTCTTTTGCTGTCCGTGCGGGAGACAGTCAACAGCTCCAAACCCCTCACTGACCTAAACCCTAAACCTGAAACCCTGAAGCCAAAGACCAAACCCCCCAAACTTTACACACCTGAAGCCGTGTGTTGAGGGATAATTACAGATAATTGGCGCTAACCTTGATACATAAACCTACATCCCTGGACTCCATACACTTAAACCCCAAATACCCCAAACCCTCACCCCTAAGCCCCTATATCCCTGAAGCTCCCACACCGCAACTCCTAAACCCTACATCCTTGAAACAACTGAATGAGCGCCCTGTTTGAAATCTGAGCGCTCCTCGCCGCTTCCAGGCAGCCCTCTGCCTGAATTGCTGGTTGTTAGTTCAGGGTGTAGGGTTTGGGGGTTCAGGGTTTAGGGCTGAGGGCTACGGAGAAAAGAAGACATGGAAAAGATAGTGGGAACTACCGCATTAGCGGGATGATAAGGGATAGACCCCATTCCCCACTGACAAGCAATAGGAACAAATGGAACTCAGAGCAGGCGCAGCCATTGGGTTCAAGATTCTAGCGTTTGAGATTGAAGGTTCAGGCCTAGGTCAGGGTGTAGCCTTTCTGGTTTGATGTTTAAGGGATCAGGGTCAGATCTTAGGCTCTAAGCTTGGGAATTTGCTACGCAAGCCTCCTAAAGCCTGAGGCCGTAAACCAAAGCCCTGCGCAACAAACAGAAGTTGACCAACAGAAGGCACGAAATTCCCAACCCCCAACTCAACCCCCCTCAACCCCTAGGCCTCGCAGACCAACGATATTGGCCACATAACCTCCCAAATCCTCAGGCTTGTAAAGCATCTGAAGTAGCAAATCCTAGAAACTCCTGTACTGAGTCACTCAAGGCCTTAAGCCGGAAAGCAATAGGTTCTATCAAATCTGCCTCCACCTCAACAATGTCAACCCTAAATCCCATCCCCCAAGCCCTTTGGAGTGTTTCAGGTGTTAGGTAGCAAGTCCTGGGCACCCTGCACAAGTGCACGTGGTTGCGGGACATCTTCTTGAGGCCCTGCGTACGGATCTGCAGGAAGGGAACGAGGTAGGTGCCATGCACCACCTGGCATGCGGGGCAGGTAGTCAATCAAGGGGCTAGTTTCCCGCCTACCCACCTAGCTACATACATACAAACACACCTTCCAAAGGAGGACATGGAAGGCTTGTCAGGGTTTAGTTGGTAGATTTATGGTCCAGATTATTTAGGATCTGTGAACGCTGCCGTATCTAGCTCCTCCTCCAAACTGCCCCAAAAACAAAGCCACCACAGCAACTGACTATCAAGCCTGCACGAAACGAACAGATAAGGGAACATGGGGTGTGGATTGCAAGCGGCCCTCCACTCCAGGACAGACATCACCACGTGTACCTGCAAGTGTGCCACACCCATACTACACCCTGCATGGGATTCTTTCTAAGTGGGGGCAATACCCCCATTGTGAAGGAATTCTTCAAAGCAGCAGACTCCTGGCAACACCCCCAACACGGTCCAGACTCAAAGGACCTCCAGACCCGCCAAGCATCCGTAACTTTACCCGAAATTTACCCGAAATCCTGACATTGTTTGGCCCGCAAACCGTGCTCTTAGATCAGTTCGGGGAATCCCTATATATACACGCATATACATATATATTCCGAGCTCAGAATTAAGCTTTACGAAAAATCTTGCCCCCAACTGTGGCCTTACAAAGACCACGACAACTACTATCCTGACCCTCAGCACCCTCTACCTTGAGAAGTGTCGTATCACAGTATGTATCAACAGTATGTGGGAAACACAACTCCCTTGCAATCCCCGATACGAAGTCCTACAATTCCTCAATAATCCCCAAACATCGCCCTTCGGTCCACAAGAGTCCCTTATTCTAAGCCTAAACCCAGATTTAGGGCTCATGTCTCCACATCATCTGAACCATATGCCCTGAGCAACAAGGCTTCAAACCTAAAACCCACCAAAATCCAAAGCTAGCTTAGCTGCCGCTTCCGGTTGCCTCATGCTCAATGACCTGTTGTTGAGTTCCCAGGTACAAATGCACTTCAAATTACATGGGAAACCACATCTTCAAACGTTGCACAAGAATCCTGCCCTATGGACTGGTTGGAAATGGCTACCATGGAACTCAAGAGTGTCATCAACATGTGTCATTAAAACCCTGATCGATCCCCAACCCCTAAAACTTCATCTTCAACCTTGTGGGACTGCCTGCAAGTCCCCAAAAAACCAGCAGAACCCTAAACCCCAAACCC
>CAJNIZ010000229.1:10767-32471 GCA_905231905.1 Symbiodinium pilosum | reverse complement strand
CAACTAGCCCAATGTAGATAATATTTACAGACTTTGGGGCCCAATGTAGGTTGGATCCCTAGGGTAAGCCAAGTTGCCCTAGTTCAGGGCTTCGGCTTGTGAAGTGGAAAAGAGCATGCAAAATGGAATGGAGACTCGGCTCTCGATACCTTAGGAGCTATACAGAATCTCAAGGAGCTGAAATGGGTGGTTGTCCAAATTATGGTCCCTTTTTGGATCCCTATTATAATACGGCACCTAATATTTGGGGTACCCAAAAAAGCGACCATAATTTTGACAACCACCCAAATAGTTTACCGTGATGTGGATAATGCAGATCCCTTATCATTGTCACTGAACTTGAATTCTTCAGCGGCAAACCCTGGCAGATGAGTTGAGCAGGGTCGACAGCACATCTGCAAGCAACAAAGAGGGCTGAGGACACAGGCTCGAACTTAGAGTGGCTGGATGTTAGCCCATCTTTTAAAACGGCCCCATAACGTCTTGTTGTAGTTATAACGGACCCACATGGTCTTGTACACCGTTTATGTTCCAGCGAGTAGATGGCAGGTTCTTATGTTTGAGGTCCTTCCATCATGTGGGTCCCGAAAGTTCCTGCAGATAAGCTCTTATATGTCCTTTGTTCAAAGCTGCGGAAAGGGGCCCCATGAAACCAGCATCCAAGTCCAAGAACCCCAATATTGGGGTTTCTGGGGCACGTAAAACCAAGCTTGTTTTGCACTTGGGCCCTTCGAGGGCAACCCTCTACCCCAAGCACTTGGATCCTACATATGTTCTGATGCTTTCTGACCCCATGCCCTTAAGACCCTTCACCTCCACAGCTACGTGTAGTAGCTTTATACCATGACTGAGTGGGTGAAAATAGTCGCATAATGGGTGCAAAGGCCCCTGTAGCGGCGTATGTTGGTTGCTGTCCTGCTATCACAGAAGCTGCATCAGGAAAAGTCGCCGCTCAAAAAGGAGGTCCGAATGGCTCTCAGAAAGTATGATGCTTGGTGGCTTTCATGGGGTTTGGGAAATGGACTAGAGCGGGGGGTCCCTGGAATTTGGCCAACAACCAAAAATCCGCGTCAACTAAACCCTAAACTACTGAACCTTAAGTTATACTCTGCCTCAAGGCTTACAGATAATTTTTGTACTTATCTGAGGTCACAATAGCCCTATTCTGGTTTGCCAGAACATGGGTATATAGTAAATAAAGGTATATTGGGGTTAGGACTCAGGGTTTTAGTTGCCATAATATGGGCATATAGTGAGTAATATGTTTTCCTTTCTATAGTAATTTGGTTGAAGTCTATGAGCAACCCAGTAGTATAGGTTCTTTTGTGCATGTCCTACTTCTGACCCAGATTGAGCTACCCATGAAAATGAAAGCAGGCGTTTCCCTTCAGGTTTTCAAGATTTTCCATCACGAGGCTATGCCTCTGGCGCTACAGCCTCTGGAGCCTATGCCTGCCTCAGAGTCTTCTTTCTGATTAGGAAGGCTGAGCGAGAAGCTTGAGATCAGATCACATTAGACGTCCAGAGAGCCGTCTCTCCTCGCCACAAGGGCGTGAATTTAGCTAACCTAGTGCCTTGAGTTGCTGGAGCTTTGGCGGGTGTGAACATCTGTGTAATGCTCTGTCTAGAAGGGTACCTTTCTGTGCCCCCTTAGTTAGACCCTAAACCCCTATTGAAGTTCCTTACAGCCTGAAATCTCAGCCCTCTGAGCACCAGACAGGCATTTCCTTGACCTTGAGCCCTAAACCCTTCGCCCCCAAACAATCACGCTGTCAGGATCCAATGGTCAACCGGCACGTCATGTTCTATGAGGCTAGCCATCGCAGAAGATGTGGGGTACTTGAAGGTTCATGGGTAGTTGCACTCAGAGTTAGTTTTGCCCCTTGAACGACGAGAGCCTAGTTATAGTTATCCGAATTAAAGTTCACTTTCAACCATCTATGAGTGACCATGTAGCTGCAGTGAATGATGAGAGTCCAGTTTTAGTCATCAAAATGGCAGCCCTTTCAACTACCCATGAGCCTTTAGGTAGCTGGGCAGTGAAGGGAGAGGGTACCCGAGAGGGGGGCGTTGCTGCAGATCCGCTTGCGAAAGGTTCTGAACAAAATCCTGCATGACTAATATACTGAAAGATAAGAGATTTAGGGTCATGTGGGGTTTGGTCCTGCACCTGTACAGCAAGATGAAAGAAGCAGAGATGGATTGGGGCAGGCCACATTTGAAAGCGCAACTTTGGGTTTTGAATTCCTTGTCCAACAATGGTTTCTATGTTGTTGTCCCAGTCTGGGAGCACAACCCGAACAAATCATGCGGCTAACTTGTTGAAAGTGTATAGTCCCCCTTAAGTAGATAGAATATGGCTTTGGGTATGTTATAATAAGATCCCCATATACCCCATATTCTTTCTACTTAAGGGGGACTATACATTCCTACAATACAGGCCAAGCTTAGAAGTTCCACGATTTTGCCAGGCGGCTCTTTCGAAGCCACGGCGCGGAAAAATGCGACGTCCATTGGCCAGGGCCCCAGGTCTTGGGATGAGAGTGTGTGCTACGGGACCCCAGCTTCTGATGATCAATGTTATGGTTCTATGTTCCTCGTATGGCCATGGTATAGGGTACCTCAGATAGACCTCATGATATTCGCAATTATTTATACTGCTACTAACTGGCAAGCCTAGGTACTCAAAAGAAAGGTCTACTTTCAGGTAGAATGGTAGAACATCAGGCAGAAGTAGGCCATGATTATACATTACTGGCTTTCCAGGAGGGTTGAGGGCTGTGGAGTTCCTCAAATTATTATGGCTTCCCTTGGTTGTTGTTTTGTTGAAGGCGGGAACATTCACGCCAGGCATTCATCTTTCTTAAGCATGGTGCTCTTGTGGGTCACTCTCCTTGCAGTGTCAGTCCCTGAAAAGGTTAGTGATGAGGGGCATTTGAAGGCATAGCTGCAGGGTCAGGATGGCCAGTACATGTGCCAGCAACATGGGATAACTGGCCTGATGATATGGTGTGCAAACCTTGCTAACCCACAGGTCCTGCAAGTACTTGCTGTTGTGGGAATTTCTTGCATGCCTACTGTAAGCGGAGTGCCCCTATCTTGCATACTTCTGGGCCTATATGAGCCATTGGAACATAGAGCAAGCCTGTAAGCATGTGTAAGCAAGCAAATCGAGTAGGGCTGGGGCAGCGCGAAGGGGTCATTTTGGCAAACTTTTGGTGAGCCCTGCGGCATCATGAGCAAGGACAGAGACTGTTTTTTAAGATTTACCTGGCATGATGGCCGAGCCATCATCTCCAAATTGAGCATCCCCAACCCCTACCTGGGTTGTTCTCAAAATTATGGGCCCCGGGGTTTGAAAATGGGAACTTAATTTGGGGAACTACCCACCTAGAGCAAGGTGATGCCGTTCCAAATGCACCAGTGTACATGAAGATCGTGCATCGGCATGCTTTACATTCTTACATTACCCTGTAGAATCCTTCTCTGGGCACCCTGAAACATAAATCTAAGCCCTAAGGCCTAGAGCCCCAAACCCCAGACCCCAAACTCAAAATCCTATTCCCTCCCCCACAAGTATATGGCGGCACCAGGACTATTTGGAGGTCCTTTTGGGGTCATTAATTTGGGCTTACTGGGCTTCGTGCCTGCAGCTGGACTCTCTGAAGTCTCATTCTCCAAAACCATTAGACCCCGGAACAGTTTCCGTGCCTGCAGTGCGACGCCTTGCCGAAACCCTAAACCCTAAGTCCTAAACCCTACACCCTGAATCCCCCAACCCACAGAATCCCTAAAGCCCTAAATCATAGAACCTCAAAGACCCCCAACCCGGAACCCTGAACCCCTGAACATCACGCGAACTCCAAAAGTAGGCAAGGTGATGCCCCAGCACCCCGGACAGCAGTCAAGTGGGCCATTATTCTACATAAACCTTGAACCCTGAACTGCACCCTCAACCCTAAACTAAACCTTCAAACCCTAAACTAACTCTAAACCTTAAACCCAAAACCCTAATCCCTAACCCTAAACCCAAAACCCTAATCCCCAACCCCCCTAAACCCTAAACCCTCCCTACACCCACAAACCAGACGCATCTCTCAAGGCCTGGGCACGCTGGACCGGGCGCGGTATCGAAGACCTAGCACCCTGGCAGGACTTCAGGGAGGGGGGGTTTAGGGCTTAGGGATTAGGGTTTAGGGGGCTTAGGGTTATATGGGGTTATATTGGGATAATGGAAAATAAAATGGAAACTACTATTTAGGATTTAGGGTTTAGGGTTTAGGGTGTATAGTCCCCGTGAGTAGATAGAATATGGTTTTGGGTATATTATACTAAGATCCCCATATAGCCCATAGTCTATCTACTTAAGGGGGGCTATAGGGTTTAGAGCGTTTGGCCCTTGCTCCTAGCCCCCGAAGCCCCGATCTCTGAAGCCCTAAGCACCCGGAACCCTAAATTCCGGCCAGCCGAAATATTTCGCCACGTTATGGTCCTAGATTCCTCGTATAATTATGGTATAGGGTACTTAAGTGAACTGCAATAAACCTCACTATGATGTAGGTAGTTATTCAGGGCACCCCCTCTGAACCCCTATATAAGCCAAGTTTTCATTGCATTTTCCATATGATTTCTCATTTTTGGTCATGTTTCAGGCCATGGAACCTAAAGCTTCTGCAGTTCCTACATATGAATGAGGGATACCTCTGTGGGGTCCCCATAAGGATTATCCTTTATATATCCCTTTTGAAGACATATCCGGGAGTTTCTAAGCTGAGGAGTCCTTAGGACTGGGGTTTACGGTTTAGGGATCCTGCATGGCTCTGTGCGAGCCCCGATGCAAAAAAAAACCGATCCTGCATGACCTTAAGTGCTTTATACTTTGGGCATTATGGGATTAAAGTATATTGGGATCATGCCGGATATTTCTAATTAATCAGCCATAGATCACTGAGGGGGTGGATGTTAGGTTTAGAGTGCTACTGTCTGGGATATAAGTACCATATGATATTGATGTCCATTTAAGGTACGCTGTACATACCACAGTTATGCAAGGAATCTCAGGTTATATTTGTACTTATTTTTCCTTTAGAGCCGATGTAACACCCTTTCAATTTAATTTTCCATTGTCTTTCCATTTGATTCTGCAGATTGGTAGCCGACCACAGCGAACGCCAGATCTCTAATCGTTTGCGTGGTCTCTTGATCCCAGGACAACTGGGGACTGGGTGTACAACGGCATCGTTCGCAGCATCTACCCCGGGAATACAACCTTAAACCTCAGTTTTTTTGGCTAGGCGAGGCCCTAAAACACGGGGAGTGCGGCACTCGGGAGCGAGTCAGCTCCAGCTGAGGTCAAGAGAGTCGCAAGAAAGCATGAACGCTATGGCTTCTTCTGAGGCGTTGCAGAACAGATGGAGGTTTAGATTGTAAGTGCTTGCGCATAAATTTGCAGTGCCTTGATCCACATTCGCCAAGCTAGAGCCCAGACGCTAACCCTGACCCTAACCACTACAGCGTATCAACCTCAGACCCTAAATCTGTCATACATATAGAAATAATGTTATACATTTATGTTCATGTATATGTCTGCACACACACTATATACGTATATCTATATATAGGCAGGAAGAGACATCCCGTAAAGAATCCTATGTACATATACGCGCGCACATACCATACCCCATTTCTGGTTCCCCTTCTCATGATAAGCCCCTCCCCCCCCAGACACAGAGGACTCTCTGGGACCAAAAAGTCATAGAGGGATTTGACAAGGAAGATTTAGAGATTATGGGGGGTCCCCCTTGCTTGGGGCGGGTTACTTATAACCTACTTATAAATTGCCCTTTCTGTAGTCTCCCATGTCCGCCTAAGTAGGGTCATACATGGGATATGTTTATGTGTACGTTGTAAGTAGCGCACCGCTCCAAGTACATAAAGCTAGTACAAGGATGATACAGATACAGATCTGGTGGGTCCGCCTTAGTCATGGTTATAGAGGTTAGCCCGAAAAGCTGACATATCAGCCTCCAAGCAGCCTCTTTTCACCGACCGTACTGTTTCCCAGACCCTTCCATAGGGATCCAAAAGTCGGTTCCTTTATAGGATTGATATGGGTAATAGCTAATGTGCTTACGTAGGCGGGTTATTTTGGAAGATGATATAAGTCATCTATTTTTTGGATCCTCTCAGGGGCCTGGGTAGCGCGCAGGCGTTATTCCGCAATGCAGATTCCAAAGTGGAATCCGATGAGCCATGTTATCACCTTCTTTAAACGGAACTTGCAGTTCAAGCCATACAGGGTCCAACAATGACTTCCTGTCGCAGGGCGTTCTCTCGTTTGAACTCTGGCCATAGCTTCTGTCAGAAACGACAGCTTTTGTCACAGCACCTTCGCAGATGAAGAAAGACCGTTTATCTCACTGACTAGCGTCTCTAGAAAGCTTGACCAGTCTCTTGGTCTAGGGTTTAGGGTTTACGTTTTAGTGTTTCGGGTTAGTGTCTATGAAGGTCCATACCTGAGGTAAGACGAGGGGCCCTAGTATTACTGAAGGACTGTTCTTACTTAAGCTATTGTGGTGTTCTCTGGGTCTCGATGAAAAAGAGCCTAGAAGACTAAGGTAATATCCAGACCACACGTAGGCAAGTTTATGCTACTGTTGATGGAACATTTTCTACACAACCCCACACCCTAAACCCTAAACTGCAGGTGGCGCAAGATGACCCCCACTCACAAAATGTATGTGCTCGGAGTCTTGGGGCTCAACGCTTAAAAGCCCTATGGTGTAGGTTGACTTTGACCCCAAAGTCGCAGGGAGTAAGGGTGAAGTAGACCATGATCTAAAGGCATCCCGCTTTCCAGGTGAGGGTTTAGGGGAAAGGGTTGAAGGCTCAGGGTTTTCCTTCCGACCGGGCCTCCGATCTGGGGAAGTGGCGTTTAGTTCTCATTAGCTGGAAAGCCTCAGTAACCAGTAGGACATCGGGAGAAATTACACCATGATCATGGGCTTTGGGTTTTCCAGGTATGTGGGCTTTCAGAGCAAGGTAGGATGTCTAAAGGGTGTTGAATTTAGGGAGGGCTTCTGTTTTCGGGATCTCAAAATGTTTCACCGAAGTTTCCTCCTAAACCTAGGGAAGAAGACGCCCAAGCCGTAACCAGGATCTAACAAGATAGATAAACTGCTGCATCGCAAAATACCTACCTTAGCCTCCATCCCCAAACCCCAAACCCAACCCCATCCTCACCCTTTGGTTTAGGGTTCACGGTGTTTCGTGGGTTTAGGGTTTAGGGTGTGGGGTTTGGATATTTGTTTAGCTTGGCTGCTTAGCCTGTCCGGAAGGTGTTTGCAGAGGGTTGCAGGTCTTAGATAGAATGTTTGAAGTGAAATTGTCTCATACTAAGTATTTCCTCCCTTATTCCCTACTAGCCCCCAGAAAGTTATCCTTGTTTGAGGGCATTGTTTGGTAAGCCTAAACCCCTAAGCCACACACTCTAGAAACGTGTTCAGCCCTGGATTCTGCTTGCTTACCCCCCGGCTTTTGAGAAGCTCCCATGCCGTTTCTTCCGAACATTGGGTGTTTAGGGTTGGGCTTCTTAGGGATGCTGAAGAGTAAGAAGGACTCGTATATGTTGCGGTCATATACCGGGCGTACAAGAGTCTCTCCAAAACCCCCCCAAACCCTTAACCCAAAACCCACCCCAAACCCAAACCCCAAACCCCCCCAAACCCTAAACCCAAAAGCCCCCAAACCCTAAACCCTAAACTCTGTGAGTTTAGTGCCATGCCATGGCCGCCGCTTTGCGGCAAGTCGAACGAGGCTTGGGTTGAGCGTTTAGGGTTTCAGGTGTGGAGTTTAGGGCTTGGGGTTTAGGGTTCAGGGCTCAGGATCGAGGGTTTAGGGTTTTAGGGCTTGGGGTTCAGGGTTTAGGGTTCAGTGGTTTAGGTTGCTAGTTTCTGGATCAACTGTGCTAACTCCCAAGCCTGAAATAAGGTCCTTCTGGGATTGTTTTCTATTTTACCCGCCATTTCCGGGTTAGGTGGTCTGAGGTCGTCATTATGTCTCATGTCCCTTTGTACTTCCTACAAACCCTGGATAACGGATGCTAGCTGATGCGCCGGACTTCACCGGGCCGGGGTTGAATTACGATCTTAGATGTGGCTGGGTGATGCGGGGGGCAGAGTAGCCAACTTGTTCGGCAAAGCTGCATGTTGCTAAAAGACACGCAAATCGTCGTGTCAGCGTCAATCACAACGCCCGCCCATGCATAGCCTGAACGCCAAGCCTCCTGTATATGGAGGGAACCTTGCGCCATCCCATATACCTTCTACCCGAAGTTGGGGATGTTAACACCCAACATAGCACTAGCACGATCCCTGCAGGGTTTCGGCTTCAGGGTTCAGGGCTATGCAGCGGAAAAGCTTATGAGGGTTCTCAGTTATACAAGCCATGTACAGAATTAACCCAGACCAAAAGCCCCAAACTGCATGGATGATTACCAAGACTAGCCCCGAACAAGCCCCGAACAAGCCTCATCATACATTTTAAGTAGAATATTTTTACCAGAAGACATTATTCTAGTTGTATAAATAGGCCCCTATGTTGCCTCAAGCCTCAGGCCAGTCGCAGCAGTCCCTCCGCCCTGCCTAAACTGTCGTGTTGTTGAATGTAGGGTTTAGGGTTCGGTATTCAGGCGCAGAACCCCTTAGAATGCAGAATCACATTGAAAAGAAAATGAAACCCGAAACCCCTAAACCCTGAATCATGAAAACTGGGATTTATAGTGGTATGTGAGCTATTGTCAAATTCAGCCTTATTAAGGGACCCTTAACAGTGGACATAGGGGCCCCTCTTGTATTTTTAGTGTTTTCCCTAATATAGCCACGAATAAAGAACCTATGCCCATTCAATTATGTATAAAAAAATGACAGTAGCTCATATGTTTATGCGTAACTGGACTCGCTTCAGATTGTCAATGACAATCTGTAATGCTACCCCAACATTATTCAGGTAAACCCCAGTCTTGATTTGCGGTTTCCAATCAATTAATCATGGGTTTCCTATTTTTGCGTGTTTGAGAAGGAGGTAGGTACATAATTTGGGGTATGTGCGGGGAACCCTGCTCTGTGGAAACGCGCATTTCTGTGGGTTTAGATTCCAAAGCATGCTCTAATTTCTGATTGAGTCCAGGCATTGGATACCGTGACCTACTGTACCCAAGTACAACGCAAGTTCCTAGAGGCCTTGAACCCAAGACCGTAAACGAGATTCCGAAATTTAAGTTTGCGCTAATTTTGGCGCATAACCGTTTAGACATTCTCGGCCTCGAGCCCAAGCACTGCTGTGGATAGGGATAATGGAAAAGAGAATGGCAACTACTATAGTATGTTAGGCTTATATGGGGAGAATGGAAAAGAAAATGGATACCTACTATTTAGGGATACTACTAAAAATCCTGCATGCATGACTCTAGGGACCCGATACCTTGGGGATTAGGGTACTAGAGTACATTAATTAAGGTCATGCAGGATTTTTTTTTGTATCAACAGCATTCCCCATCTATTATGATATCCCTAAGGGTCTAAGGACCCAAATAATAGGGTTTTAGGGCCCAAACACCATTGGTATTATAGTATTATAGTATTTGTGCCCTAGAGCCCTATTATTTGGGTCCTAGGACCCTTAGGGTAGACCACGCTGGGAAGTCTTAGGGGGTCGTAGCGGGATGCAGAGGCCCAGCGTGGCAGCTTCTTCGGAAAGTCGCTGCAAGACCCGAGAAGGATCCGCAAAGCTGGTTTACCTGGTTTAGGGTTTAGGATTTAGGGTTTGGTTTTAGGGTTTGGAGTTAGTTCTGACATCATGATGATTTCTAAGCCCTCAGGGTCCACGTACCCCAAGCTTGGGGTCTTAGGTACCTTAAAGCCCTAACATTTTTGTACCTGGACCCTTAAGGTAGGTGTCCTTAGATTCCAATTCTACGTCCCGTAAGTCCCCGTAAGTAGGTGGTTATGACTTGTAAGTAGGTAAGAAGTAACACGCCCTGCAAGTACGGCCTGCTTAAAGTTTGGAGCTTTAACGTATAGGCTTGGGGTTTAGTGCTTTAAGGTTGTCGACAGAGGATCTAATGCTTTAATAAACGGGTTTAGTTAAGATTTCGGGTTCAGGGTTTTCGGTCTTGTAAAACGGTCCAGGAGATTTGGGGGTTAGGGTTTGGAGCATGCCTGTGTTAAATCACTTTGTAAGTGATGCCAGCATCAGGGATCATGCATTCTTGTTCAGGGTGCGAATTTCCGTGCATAAAGGGAGCTTAGCTGCTACCACCTGACGAAGGGGCCCCAAGTACTTTAGGCGGCAATTTGGAGCCTGGGCTTTGAATCGCTTTGGGGGTCGCCTTGAGACCCGCTGAGGTGCCTGGCTGATAGCAAGTTTAGCAAACGTGGGGTCATGATGTCATTTTGGGCATGTGGGGAAGGAGGTGTGATGAAGGTTTACGCCAAGCTGCAGAATTGGACCACGTCCCGTAATCCTCCTAAAAGGTTGGCTGCCTCAAGCTCGGCCGCTCAACCCGTGCTTGTAGCACTGTAAAATCTAAAATCCAAATTGGGGTGCTGATAGTCAACAGAAAGCAAAGAGGATCCTTATATCTCGCAGCGGTATTTGTACATCGTCCCTAGGCTGCGTGTAAGGAACGCTTTTGGAAATCCCTAAACCATACATAAACATCTCTACATACATCCATATGTGTATATATCCACCCTAAACCCTAAACCTTATATATATACATACACATACATGTACACATATACATATCTCTCTCTCTCTCTCTCTCTCCACATCCCCTTACAACCACATATAACAATTTTTAACGGGTGCTTGGATCGGATCATGGACTGGCCAGGATTGGCTGCCAAAGCTTGCAGCCCTTGCGGAAGCCAGCGAGGCTTTTTCGGAGGGCTTAGGGTTTGGGGTTTACGGTTCAGGATATAGGTTTCAGGATTTCGGTTTAGGAACCAGGTTCAGGGTTTAGGGTTTAGAGTGTGGGGGTAAGGGTAAAACTGCTTCGGGTTGAGAGTGCGGGAGGTGAGGGTTAAGGGTGTGGGAACCCTAAATTCTTGGGTTTGGATTTCGGGTTCTGGGATGGCAGGACTTAGGAGTAAATAGGGTGTATGAACAGGGCTCAGGGTTCAGAGTCTGGGGATCAGTTCCTGCCAGATTCCTACCACTTTCATCCCAGTTAAGTGTTTCGGACCGATGGCATCCATGGGGTCTCTTACCTGAAATAAGCGAGGAGCATACGAGAGCCCCTGTTTACTTGACAAGGGGCATGTGCTTGTGAGCTTTACAGTGTTTCTTATGAGAGCTTCCATCCCCAAACCCTAAACCCTAAACCCGCCCCAAGCTTTACAGGCTGAACTTCAGATAAAAGGCCAGGCCCCGAAACCAATTGAGAGACAAAGTTGAAGTACGCGGAATCTGGACCCTAAGCCCTGAGCCCTACCTGGAACTTTTGATGTTGAAATTGGTTTTAGGCTCACCCTACAAAAGTATAGGACGGAACCCTGAAAAGGAAGGACCTCCGGGACCTAGGTAAACCCTAGACCGTGAAAGCCTTAAGCCCCGAAGCCCAGAATGGCTGCAGAGGCTTCGGAGACTACAGGAGAGCTTGCAGCAGCTGATGCGCTTCATGGCTCAAGGTCTTAGGACCCTAAACCCTAAAACCCTAAAACCCTAAAACCCTAAAACCCTAAACCCTAAACCCTAAAACCCTAAATCCAAGCTGCCGAAGTTTTGTCTTCATGGTCTAGGACTCGCTTCTAGGGTGCATGGAATTTAGCAAGCACTTAGAAATAACTGGGTTTTGGGGTTTGGGGTTTAGGATTTGGGGTTTAGGGTGTGAGAGAGAGGGCTTAGGGTTTAGGATTTAGGGTTTAGGGTTTAGGATTTTGGGGTTTAGGGTTTACGGTTTGGGTCTGGGCATATAACTCCAGTTATAAGCCTCAAACTGGAAGAATGTAGGTTGCCCCCTTTATCAGTTGACATATAATAAGCCCAGTAAGAAGTATAAAACCTATACACCCCTATAATCCCTGTGAGGGGACCATTTATAAGTGGTGCTACGTCCCATGAACATCCAAGTAGGGTATAGGAACTTGGTGCGGCTTCCACCGAAGCACCCCCACCTGCTCAGGGATTAATTAGGGTCTAGGGACTTGGGTTTAGGGATTAGGGTGCTTGAGTTCGCCTCAGATAAGCCCGTTTTATCCGCATTAGCCTTCATTTGAGCGATACTCTTAAAAGCTCCTTAAAGGGAACTATACAGGGGAGTATATAGTGGACTACCACCTATAGGGGTTAGTGAGGGGAATGCTAGGAGTTTGGACTGGCTCATTCGGAGTCGGGTGGGTGTTCGGATGGAGGTAGTATAGATTCCTGGTGTCCACTGCTTTCGTGGTTACACCTTGGGGTAAGATTCACTTCAAGACGATGACGAAATAGCACGTGGCCTTTATGCGGCACTTCTTCCCTAGAGCCTAGAGGCTCAGCTAGTTCGAGCTTGGGGCTTGCAGTTTCTTCTGCTCATAAACAGTTGTTTAATTCAAAGCTTTCGTTTGAGTGGACTGCGCATGAGTTGGTGTCTTCAATAGGGCAGCTGTGCAGAGTGCCAGTTTCAAAGATGATGAAGCAAACTCGGTAAGCCCCACCCTCATTATGCCTGATCATGATTTCCACGCTATGAGACAGCTTCAACTAGATACTTGCTGGTGGTTAGTAGAAAATTGAGGGAATATAATTCCTCTACAATCCTTGTAGTTATTCCACCATTTTCCTACGAAGCCTACACCCTAAACCCTACATTCGCTTATTCCCTACTAACCCCGTAAGAATTAGTCCGACCTAGGGAGCACCCTTCCTCCACCAAACTCTGTACACGGCACAAGTCTTTGAGCCCATATTGGGCTTCCATGTAAGTTAGGGTAGTTCCAGAAGCCTGAACTTTCACAGCTGGCCAAGTGAGGCTGCGAAAGCATTTGCAGCGATCCCTAGGCGCCCGGAGGGTGGTGTCTGCAGTGGTTTAGGATTCAGCCTCAGGCTTCATGGGTAACCTTGAACTTGAACTCAAAACCTTAAACCGGATGGTTTAGGGTTTAGGGCTTGCGCTTGGGTCATAGGAAAAGATGGAGGACACCATCGCATGCACCGCAATGCCGTGAAAGTTTCAACAGGCCGAAGCACATTTAACTAGAATTGCGGGATCTCCCAAGATAGTTTGGGTGGAATCTTTAAATTGTATGCTCCCTACATAGGGAACCCCCAAAATAGACCCCAAAATACTATAGTCCCTGTTATGGGGACCCCTAACAAGGTGGCCCTAATTTCAGGAACCCCCAAAGAGCTCTGCATTGACAGAGGTTTGCCTTTGGTCTTCTTGACTTTCGTCGCGAGGGAATGAAGGAATGGCGAAAGCCGAGGAGAATGTGGATTCACTATCCGGATACGGTGGTTTCCCCAACCCTAGACCCTAAACCCTATAAACCCTAAACCCAGCCCCTAGCTGCAAGATTCTCTCCATCCACAGTAAAGCTGAGTAGACCTCTCCTTTATGACTAACACCTGTGCGACCATCTTCGGAAGCTTGGGGGTGGGGTTTGTTTAGGGTTTAAGGTTTAGGGTTTAGGGGTTCATCTCGGGGAGATTTCCCCTGTGGCTGCACATTTTCAGATTAGTTTCAGGTGATTCTTACTTTCTACGCACTTTGTTTTTTGGGTTTTATTTGCCCTGGAGGGATTAGAGGGTTGCACCCTGAACCCAATACTCTACAGCATAGCTCCCTGTCCCCCAGAATTAAACCCTAAACCTGAACCCTCCCACAGTAGCCAGTCTTCAGGAGATTGCAAGCTGCGCGAGGTCACTGAACGATTTGGCTTGATGAGTTCCAGACAGATGAAACACACGGCCTGGGCACATCGAGTACGCAGCTTGGGCCTTGTTTTTCTGATCACAACAGCCTTCGTGCAATGAGCTCCAGCTGTCGCGGTGGCTGGCGGGCGATGCTGCTCGAGACATATTGGAACGGCACTGTGCAGCTTGGTGATGGTCCATCTCCGGTAGACCAGGAAGCTTGGCATGATTTGGTATGTTGCCTGGCCCACCCTGGTATAATATATGCTCGTCTTTCTGAGCGTGGCTTGGACGGATGGCAGACTGTTCCTGTTCATTGTCGCTTGCACCATGTCCAGGCATGACCAGGTGAGCGACACGCTTTCCTTCCGGGGTTGGGGTAACAGTATTGGAGCTATAATTTCAATTCCTGAACGGGGGTTATAGTGGGGATTAAGAGGGCTTAGGGTGTAGGGCAGGGTCTAAACTTCTTAAAGGATGTTATATAAGGGGATATAGGAGACTGAAAAGGGGTCATCAAGGGGGCTGCTAGGAGTTTGGACTACAGCTATTTCACGGTAGGGCTCTACAATGGAAGGTCCGTTGGCCTGCCCTTCGCTTTTTTAATCCCGTACTGTAGTCCCTTTAGAAATCATATGTTTCAGAGTCATTATAGTATAGCGCTATGAAGTTGTTCAAAAGCCAGAAGTTAGTTATACGTCTAGGGGGATTACAGCCCCTACGCCTGAACTTCAACTGCGAAACCCTAATCCCTAGCCTCCTCATTGCTAAACCCGCCTTATGGCCTTGGCCAGTTTTGTTCTTTCACGAAATCCACCGCCCTCAGGTATCGATGAACTCCTAACAATACTAGACAATTCCACCCTTCACCTCAACAATGAACCTTCCCAGGATAGTATCGATAACTACGGGAGGCTGCACTATGGGGAGGGGACTGCATGCCCATGTACCCTCCAAAAGAACCCTAAACCCTAAACCCTAACAGAATCTCTGCTTCTGCACATCTCACCAAACCCCAGACTTCTTAAGTCGCGCATCCCTCGCTGCCAGCATCATCTTGGAGAGCTGACTTGGCTTTGTTTAACTCCTACGGTCAAGGGTTTAGGGTTTAGGGTTCCAAAGCTCTGACTCCCAATCATGCACCTCGACCTCGATGAATGCATTTTCAAGGCATTCCTACATGTTTCCAACTAGGGTCTTCGGAGTCCCCGCATGATTCTCCTATACCCCTGATAATCCCTCAGGGCCTCCTCCTTTCATAAACTTGTGTAGTTGGAGGAACCTTTCCCCTAAACCCTGAACCTAAACCCAAATTCCTAAACCCTAAACTGAATGAGTCAGGTTTGTGCCCGCTGCTGCGAGGCCGCCTACAAGAGAGTAACGTGGCAGGGCTAGCAGCGGCAACACAGGCAAGGTGTTCAGCCTGACATCTTTTGGGATTTAGGGTTTAGGGATTTAGGGTTTAGGGTTTAGGGAGGGCTTTCTGGGGCTTAAGGTAAATTTTGGGTACTGCCCCCCCTCAGTAGTAACAGTCGGATAATAACTATGATAGGGTTATATATAGCCCTTAATAGGACCCCTAATGTAGACTGTTACTGGGGGGGGCAGTACCCAACGTAAATTCCTAAACTCTCAATCTGGCGCTTCGAATCGGGAGGGAAGAGGCCTGCAAATCGTAAGTGCGCCGGAATGACAGTGTCCTTGCTTCATGCTTCTGGATGAAATGCCCATGGTGAGATCGTTTTTCCTTAAACTCTTGAACGCCTGGCTAATCAGGTCCCTTGGAAGGTTCTTCAATGTGGATCACCGTCGGGGATCTAGAAGGTTCCATGTTCCAGATCGTCCTAAGTCTTTGTAATCTTGAAGCCCGCGGCGGATGCAGGCCTACGCCACTCTCCGTGTTCGTGACGGTGCAGTCTCTTGGCTGCAGGACTTATATCCCCTAAACCCTAAGCCCTAAAAACCCTAAACCCTAAACCCCCGACCCCTAAACCCTACATCCTACACCTTAAGCCTCTAAAGCCGTAAACCCTCAACCCCTAACCTTAAACCCCTAAACCGCCCTAAACCCTAAGCCCCCAAACCCCCTAAACCCCTAAACCGTAAAACCATCAGCCCGAAACCCCTAAACCCTTCAAGGACCTCATGAGCTGTCAGACATCAATTCGAGGTTGCGGCTGTATTTTGGGTTTAGGGGTTGTTGGTTTTGGGTTTAGAGTTTAGTGGGTTTAGGGGTTCAGGGGTTCAGGGGTTTAGGGGTTTAGGGTTTAGAGCTTAGTATTCTTCTTGCTCAATGTACAGGATCCTCTATACGTTTTTTCATGTTAGGGATCCTGCAAAGGGGGATATGGGGATTTTGTAGGGTAATTCTAGGAAGATATAGTGCGTACGGGCCCTTTGTAATTTTTAATGCTAGGGATCCTTTTCACGGGAATATGGGGATAGTATTGGGATGTATAGGGTTTAGGGATCCTTTGTACTTCTTGATCAGGGGTCCGTTATATAGGGACAGTATAGGGATGTTTTGGGTTTAGGGATCCTTTGTACTTCTTGATGTTAGGGTTCCTTAAAACGGGGTTATAGGGATAGTATAGCGGTGTATAGGGTTTAGGGATCCGTTATACTTATTGGGGTAAGGGATTCCGTATATTATGTACAAAGAACCCCTTTTTTTGGCTGGGGTAATGTGGGCCGAGTCTCTTTAAA
This sequence comes from Symbiodinium pilosum, assembly GCA_905231905.1. Lineage (NCBI taxonomy): Eukaryota > Dinophyceae > Suessiales > Symbiodiniaceae > Symbiodinium > Symbiodinium pilosum. The sequence goes on along the minus strand of CAJNIZ010000229.1, from coordinate 15,869 downwards.
CGGGGATATAGGGGATAGTATAGGGATGTATATACAGGGTTAAGGGATCCGTTATACTTATTGGGGTAAGGGATTCCGTGCAAAGAACCCCTTGTTTCTTCCTGGGGTAATGTCGGCCGAGTCTTGTGAAAGTATGTTGAGTTAAAAGCGCATGCCAGCGGCTGAGCTTCCACGGGCTGAGTATGTCGTACAGGCAACTCCTAGATATAATGGGGCATATATTGGGGTATATAAGGAAAATTGGCTTTAGGGATTTTGGGTTAGGGATTATAGGGTATATGAGCCACAGTCTGAACTGCTTAAAGCAGGTTATGTAGGGGATTATGATTAAATTCTATGCCCTGAACTTAAATCTCTAGAGCCTAGGCTTTGTCCCACCAACAAAAAGGGCAGAAGAGTAGCACATGCTAAGCACAAATATTTTTGGACTACACAGCCCCTAAGCCTGGGCCCAAATTCTTTTAAATCCAATCCAAGCCAGCGAACCCACCAACAGTGGAAAATCAGAAGGATAGGAAATGGGCGTTTTGAACGGAAACTGGGCTTATGCAGGGGTTTATATAATCTAGGAGGAAGTACACTGGAAGCTCCCTGAAAAGCTTTTGGGCTCAGGCCCCAAAGCAGTATGATTCTCTTTATGAGGACCGCCCTAAGAAAGGCACCCCTAATTTTGAGAAACCCCCAAATCCCACTCAAACCTTAAACGTAGGCCCTATCTAGACCCTCCAATGTAGTACCTTTTTGGTAGCCTTAATAAGGGTCCTAACCAAAAAACCATACCAAACCCAAGAAGGAACTACGTTGGAGGTTCCAGGTAGCCCCCACCTAAAGCCTACCAGGTGATGTCAGAGCTCTGCAGCAGAACTCGGGAGCTGGCTAATACCGGAGCGTTCCTTCAGGAGGCGGCGCGGAGGGTTTGGAAACGAGGGATGACTACCTATACATGAGCGTTTTGGAAGAAATTCCCGGCTGATCTGTTTTCTTTGGGCTTTAACCAAAAACTTAGCGATTAGGGTTGAAGATCTGAACCAAAAACTTAGCGATTAGGGTTGAAGATCTGAAGTTGAGAGGTTGAATGTGAGAGAATGCCTGTACCAGATTTAAAGAACATGTTGAGCATGCCCTGTGGTGTTTGTGACCCCCAATCCTGAAACCCTAAATCCTAAAGCCCCAACCCCAAACTGAGTTTGTGACGCAACCTTTGGGTTTCAAGCCTGTTGTTGGCAGCAGGTCTGAAGGCCTTCCTTTGCGCTGGATTTGTGAGAGTGTGTCAGGGTATAGTCCGCTTGAAGTAGATGTAGGATTTAGGGTTTAGCGTATAGTTCCTGAATGAGATAGAGGGTCTAGGGTTTGGGGATGCTTGGGGTATAGTCACGCTTCAGTAGATACAGGGCTTAGGGCTCAGGGTATAGTTCCCGGTCAGTCCCTTAAGTGGATAGAAGTTGGGATATTTGGAGATTTTATTGTTGATATTGGGCTGGGCAGTTCCATGCAATCCTATATTCTATCTACTCAAGGGGGACCATAAATGGAAGTTCTGGGGGCAGGGGGTCCCCTAGGCTGTGTTGATGCGTTTTGGGCTTAGGCTTTGTGATGTTCGCGGACTGTTAAAGATCTGGACAATTTGGAGATTTTGGAGGCAGTCGTCGTTGACTTTGTTGCCTCCATTATCAAGGTACTCGTCGTTTTACCGGTAATCGTGGTGGTACTTGAATACTGCACTGTAGTACAGAAGCTGCTTGCGCTGCTGCTGCTGCCGCCGCTGCTCCTGCTGCTGCTCCTTCTCCTCGTCCTCCTCTGGCCACCGCTGCTGCTTTGACTACATGATGTTTACAGCGCTGTTGCTGTTTTCATTGCTTTTGGAGAGGCCACATCTGTAGTAGTGCCAAGCAGGAGGAGAGGAAAGGGCAAATAACAACAACAGACATGGAAATATAAATCAACCGAAATACACAACATAACATGAGCAACACCAACAGCAGGGATCTAGTCCAGCCCTCAACCTTAAAAGGCCTGAACCCCTACACCCCTAAACCCTGAGCAGCTAAACCCTCACGCCCCAAGAAACCCTGCGCCTTAAATACCTTACTCGAATTCTTAAAGCCCCTTCACCCTAAAGCAGCTCAGAATCCTCCGCAGAAGCTGAAGAGGCACCTGCGGCGGCCGAGCTTCTCGATGGCCTTGGCAAGCTGGCCGCACGGGGCGAGGCCATCTGAAAACCCTGCAAAACGAGGGTTTGCCAAAATCTGGGGTGCTTTTTTGGCGGTCCCAAAAGTGAGGATTTTTTTCTAGGTGTGTATATTGGGGGAGGGGCTATAGACCCTTTTCCAGGGAGCCCGGTTTCACCTCCTCAGGCTGGTCGGCAGCGCCGACGAGCTCCCCAAGTGCCTCGGGCTTGCGATATGTGCGAGGTAGGTTTTAGGGCTTAAGATTCAGGATTTAGGGTTTAGGGTTTAAGGTTCAGGATTTAGGGTTTAGGGGCACCGAAAAGGCCCTACTAAGGCTATTGCTTCTTTAGAAGGGCGCTACATGGGCTTCCATGCATGTCTGCGGCAGGGCAGTACTTGGAAACTGGAATTGTAGTGATATGAGCTATAGTCTACACTCCTAGTATCCCAGAAGACCCCAGGCTTCAGATACTGGTTGTGGAATATGCGTCCTCTGCAAGTAAAATGAAGCGTTTGATCCGAAGTCCTATAAGCCCTGCATCCCCAACCTGAAGCCTTAAGCCCAAAGTGCACACCCCTAAGCTCTACAATCAAGTTTAGGGTTTGGGGTTTCCTAAACCAAAATTCTAGCCCTTGAAGGCCTGAGCACTAAAACACCATTCATGTGCTACTTTCCACTTTTCTTGTCCATTATTCCCTGAACCATACATACCCCGTATATTCCCTGTAAAAAGGGACCCCATATACCCCCATCTGATCCCCGCAAAGGGCTTGTATCCCTACCCTAAACCCTAACCCCATCTACCCTGACTCCCTGAACCCTTAGAGCTCTGTTACCCTAAATCCTGAACCCTAAACCCCCAAATCCCTAAAACCCTAAATCCTAAACCCTAACCCCTAAACCTAAAACGACCCAAAAGCCATCATCCAGGATGCCCCCGACACCGGCGCCTGGAGGGATGCCACTGCGGCCGCCGGGACCGCCTTTGCAGCGGCAGCCGAGTCCCTCCGACTCCTGGCTAGGGTTTAGGGTCTGGGGTTTAGGGGTGTAGGGTTTAGGGATTTAGGGGTTAGTGTTTAGGGTTTAGGAGTTGGGGCTTGTGGGTTTAGGGGTTTGAGTTTGTGGGTTTAGGGTTTAGGGGTTCGAGTTTTAGGGGTTTGAGCTTTGGGTTCTTAGTAGTTTGGGGTTAGGGTTCTGGTCAGCAGGGAAATGAGGGAATGGACAAGAAATGGAAACCGCGGTTTTATTGGGGAATACACGAGGAAGTACTATAAAGATCCACATTCCTTGCTCAGCAGGCAAGATCTTAGCTTACTAACTGATTTTAGAAGGGATTTACGCGTTCGAGTTCGGGGTTTAGGGTTTAGGGATGCAAGCTTTCGGAGTTTATCAAAATAACCGCTATGTTATAGTGATGTTTAAGAGGGAAACCTATAACTTCTAATGGAACTCAAGGGTCTCTTAGCACCCCCTGTTTTGAGAAACTGCCCTTCGGGCGTAGTAGTTGAGTACCCAGACAGCCCAATACCCCCTAAATAGGTCATATTAGGGCCCATTGTATGCTGTAAATTGAGGGGATCTTTCTTTCATAAGGGAGGCCGAGCGTTTTCTTAATTTTGTAGATAGCCTTGAAGTTTTTTGGGCCCCTAAACCCTAAACCCCTAAACCCTAAACCCTAAACCCTAAACCCTAAACCCTAAGCCCCTAAACCCTAAACCCTAAACTACATTTCCAAAAGTCCTTTTGTGGGCGATGCCTTGAAACCCAGCAGCTAGGTTGGCGAAGGTCCGAAGGGTCATAGGGTGTGGGGGGGGGGTTTAGGGTTTAGGGTTTAGGGTTTAGGGGTTTAGGGTTTAAGGCTTAGAGTTCTGGGGCGTTGAGTGCGCTTCTTTTGTTCTGTGTCCATCTTCAAGCTTCCAGTGAGATTCTATAAGCTTATATGAGGAAAGGGTTCCAGGGCAAAGGTTCAAAACATGCAGGTTCCTTGTTGGGGAGTCCTCCTATGCAAATATGCAAAGATGTCCGACAGTTCGGGGGTAGGTGTTGGGGCCCCTGCTTGGAAACTCCTACTCCCCCAAGTTCTCGAAGCACTGAACCAAACCCAGGAAAAACAAGAATGTGGTAGGTTCACAGTCTTAGGAATTTTGGCATGTGAGGTACATTGCAGGAGCTGAAAGTACTATATAGTTGCTGCCCTTGCTACAACCTTCCCATCACGTTCTTGAAGTTTCCTTCTTTGCGTGTAGCTTACTGGTACGGAACAGGAGTGCTGTAGTCAGTATAGGTATTATGATGGAAAGGGGAGTATTGAAGGACTGTTCGAGAGATCCACTCCCAACGCTCTCTTAGAGACCAAAAATTTCGCCCCCAAACCCCAAACTCCAACTAAACTCCTCCTTATGCGATAGACATATATTTGTATATAGATATGGTAGTTTCCATGAAAACGGGACCCCTTCATCGACCCCAAAATGAAATAATCTTTACTATGGGGACCCCCAAGAAGCTACTTAATTTCGAGAACCCTCTATCTATATATATATATATATGTATGTTGTATAGCCGAGCCTATACCGGCGATGTAATATCCATTAACCAGGAACTCTCAGCCCTAAAACTGAAGCAGAAGTATAGACCCCCTTAAGTAGATAGAATATGGCTTTGGGTATACTGTAGTAAGACCCCCCCCTCTACCCCATATTCTATCTACTTAAGGGGGACTATAAACCCTAAACCCTAAATGGCAGTTTCCATGTTCTTTTCCATTATCCCTATATAACCCCTATATAACCCCCATAGAGCCCTAAACCCTAAACCCTAAACCCTAAAGCTGAAGCGGCAGTAGGTCGAGAATGGCGACTTCCCTTCCCCTCTTCGCCCTTTGAGCACCAAAAAAGAAACCCTAAGAGTTAGGGTTTAGGGTTTGCAGCTGC